>JAGDQP010060865.1:0-12134 GCA_022664845.1 Lepisma saccharinum
ATAAACAAGTTATGCTCACCGTTGCATTACTTTCGGAACGACCCTCGTATATATATTTATACCGATATTGTGCAAACTGCTGTGACTGGGTGGTGGTGCGATTAAGAAAAATGTTATTACGTATTATTTACATGTTCCACTATACTAATAACTTAGGTAAGTTGGGAAAATTATCGTTTAAAACCTGAAACTCAGGGAATTTCAAGTCACAAAATTAGTAGACACCCTGTCGAACCAGGAGGAGTTAATAAAAGTGTATTTGCGAACGCAGTAAGAGAAAATGGAAGTGGGTCCTGTTTCAATGAGGCCATTCCCTTTCGTTTTCCAGGTGGAAATTCGTCTGCAGCGAGTTCTTTCTTTCAAGTTCCGACGTGATTACTTCTTCAGCCACTCTCCGCATGAGACTGACCTATAATCCACTTATTGTATGTTTCAGCAGTGGAACACTTACAGGAATTTGGCACTTCAAAAGGCCATACCCCACTTTCACATGCGTATTTCATTACATTTAGTTCCAGTAGCAGGGTGGCTTATTATTTTAATTATTAATAGCTTTAGGGAACGGTTGCTCAGGTTAAAGCTGTTCTTGTTGGAATTAAGGGGGCCAAAAAACTGATTTTTCAATGATTTTTACCATTTCATTAATTTGCAGTTCATTGCAGTCTGCGCTTCGATGCCACCACCTTTTTCGTACGTAATAATACCGAGATGAATTTGTCTGGTTAGATGACATTTTTTATAACTACCAGTAACATATCACACAAACTTTGTATCTCCTGTAAATTTTCCATTTTTGGTGACCCTTATTCCAACCAACAGCTGGATATTGTATGAACATAGACCTCCTGTAATCTTCAAGTAAGGAAGTAGGCCATTGTGCATATTTTGATTGAAATGTGTCGAATCAAATTACTGTATTGTTTGCGTTTAGTGCGAACTTAATAATTAAGACCACGATACATGTGTAAGTTCGAATTGTTATTTATGATTGTAGTTATCTTGGTCTTCATCCTTATGTTTTACCAGGCATTTATTCCAACACTTTTGAAAATTCCGTAACACCACCTCGACCTGAACCGAGATGCGTGAAGGCCACAGATATTTTCAATGTCAGTTCCTCAAATCCTCCGAGTTGAGCCCTAAGAGTTCCTAAGTATCATAATTTCTTAGCAGAGAAACCGTGTCCATCTGTGCGTAATGTATGTAGGCTAGCGCCTAAATGAAGCCAACTACCTCTATTTACTATGCAGTTTTTAGTCTGGTGATGTTGTATAGTGCTTTTATATTTATGTGCACTTATGTAAATTTTGACATATCCTATGCGGATTTTAGTTTTGGTTCTTCACGGTTTTCTTTATCTTCGCTTCCGGTACTTTTAACATTGTGCAAATTATCACCATAACCTTCCTTTTACTCCATGCGTTTTAGTAAGTTGTTATTGGAGCTGCCCTAACTATGTACGGTAAATTCCTTCTTGTACTTCCGTTTTATTTTGCTTCATGAATAATTATTTTTTGAAGTAACATCCAGAGCGTACATTATGATGCTATTTGATTGTCTTCGCTGTTTTTTCTATGTGATAGATGGGGTCAGCGTAATCCAAATTTTTTTTATTTTGCCGGATATTTTACGGCCGGATGCTCTCCCTTACACCAACAGTCCGGGTATGGGCAATCGAAATATTACTATGAAGTGGAGCTCCCACCGGGAATCGAACCCGGGACCCCTTGCATGGAGGGCGAGCGCGGTAACCACATGGCTACGCAGATATCAAAATTAATGTTTTTCAGCAAGTCACACTTCTGCCTTCTTTTTTTCCCAATACGTCCGTACAGAGGCTGCGATTACGCACAGGTGTTTCTCCTAATATTACTAAAGTATTGCCGTAGTAAGCCGAAAATAAATTGTGTACAATGTCTAATTCACGATTTTGTCAAATGTTTGAAATACTGCATTGTAATTTATATAACAGATTTAATAATACTAATAAATCGTTTTTTAAAAATTCTAGGTAAAGCAATTTCAAAAAGCTAAACTTTCTCAACGGATTTTTTTAAGGGAAGTTGGACTGCGTTTATACTCCAAACTTTTGTTTGTGTATTATTCATTATACGATATCCAGCGCTGAAAAAACCCTGGAAAAGTCGGGAATTTTTTTTATTATTTTTTTTAATTTTTTTTATTAGTGAAATTGAGGCATTATAGAATTTCGCCTTTTGTCCAGCTTATCGATGTTCCTGCCTAGGGTGCGGAGCAGGGAAGAAGTGTTGCAAATGCTTGCAGGAATTTTTTAAGCTACTGCCTCGCTCACTCGTTACTTTGAACAACCAAGGCTGTTCCCAGGGTTTTTTTTTGTCACCAAGCAAATGCCGGAATGGTACCTTCAATACTGGCCCTGGCTGACACCTTACCGAATCCTTTTCCCTCCCAGCGTGAGTCTTAGATGCCTAAAGGTCATAAATAAAATTCAATTCATTTTCTAAAGCTGTTTCATACCTTGACTGCTATTACGTGTGGAGGGTGAAAAAATTAACCTTATTTTCAATGTGTGCGACAATGTGGAGAAATGAATTGTCTGGAAAACTCAAGGAAACCTCACTTGGTGTCAGCAGAGTCGGGTAACAGAACTAGACTTGTTTGAAAGAACATCATAATTAAAGCAGAATCCCAAATTTGTAACCCCGGAAATCTTAATAAAATTACAGCAACTCAATGTGAATTATGGATAAGGTGTGAAAACCCGCACGAAATGGGTCTCACGTAAACTGAATGAACTCTTAAATACATATTGTAAAATCATAAATGCCTTCATGTTTTGTTCATTAGGAGCAGTTGTCGTTTGAAAAACGAAGAGTTTGCAAATAACATTTATTTTTCAGTGTTTGGTGCCAAATTCAAATTAGCCAAATATTGACTTTACTGTTTTCACTAGTCGGCAGCAAGCATTAGGGAGAGGATGGCGGCATGGCATTACCAGGTGTGCCGGTTAATACTTAATTTTTTAAAGCGATTGCGCTGGAAAAAAGGGTTGGTTCAGTCTCATATCTTATGTCATTTTGTTGCTAATACCTTTCAAAACACCATTGATGTTCAGACTTCGAGTTCGCGTCATATATTTTCGTGTGGTAAACATGTCGAGTTTCGAGCCAAATAAAGAGCATTTGCAGCACGTACTGCTTTTTTTGTTTAATCAAAAGAAAAACTCGTGAAAGCCGTCGTATACTTGTGGAAATAAGGTGACAATGTCCCAATGAAAGACTTGTGTGCGTTGGTTTCGACGATTCAAAAGTGATGATTTTGACTTGAAAAACAAAGCACTAAGGTCAAAAAAAAATAATGCAGAATTGCAAGCATTGTTGGACAAGGACTGCGCAAACTCAATAACAAATTACAGAGGTCGATGGTTGGTCGCCGAACCATTTGTGATCGTATGTATGCTATGGGAAAGATCCAGAAGGCGGGAGAATAGGTACCACATCAGCTTTTGCTTTCTCGGCATGAAAGTTTTTTTTTTATCGTTACTGGAAACGAAAATTGATATATTTCGATACTCTAAAACTCAGAAAATCATGGGTTAACACAGGAAAACCATTAGCATCGACCGCAAGACCGAATCGCTTCGGAAAGAAAGTGCTGTGCATTTTGTGCAGGGTTTGCCAAGGTATTCCCAGCACGATCCGCTTTAAAAAAAAACACTTTAAAACTCATTAGGTTTTTTTCATTAAATTTTATTTTTAAATAATACCTGAAATGAGGACACTTCACACGATAATGAAGACCATTGCATTTTAGATTGTTAGAATGCAATCACGACTCGTTCTAACTGCATTAATATTTGTGTTTAAAATCAACTACGTTTTACCTAGGTGAAAATGAAATTCAAAGAAGTATTCAGAGTTCAGTCAACACTCCAATACAAACTAACATTTTTTTCATCTGTTAATTTCGTAACCGGCTAGAACGAATTAGCTCTTCCAACTAAATAGATTAGATTTTGAATTTTGGTGCTCTTTAATTTCAGTCTTTATTAATAAATTACTTACAAATGAAATCATTAATAAAGTATATCACGAAATTATAAACTGTGTATTTCTCATATCAAATTCCTTACCAAATTACTAGACTCTACAAATATTTACAAAAAGTAATAATTTAAATTTTCAAATAGATACCATATTGATACAGACTTCCTATTAATAGAAGCACAGCGCTAATCAGGAAATCACTTTGTGTGCGTAAGAATGGAAAAGAAAAACCTACACTATGGTTACACAGTCCGTTATGTCCTTGCGGTTGGTGTGCCGCATGACCAAGTAACACTTGGAAGGTTGAGCGGCTATTCAGATCCTGCTCGGACCTCGATGATCTTGATAGAGCACTCACACTTGGTGCGTGATGTTCTTGGTTCGAACCATATGGGCTTTGTGATGGACGATCACCATATGCGTGGGTTCTCTTGTTTCCCCCCACTTGATTCATTCCACCAATCTCCCATCACCACCCATTCAGCCTGAGTCAGTTGCCTAAAAACCGAAAATAAATTTTAAAGAAAATTAGACACTGCTCATGTGGAACTGTGAGACTAGTGAAATGGGGTTCTCCCACATTTATCAGGCTCACCTGTGAATGGCGGAATGTTGGTACGTAAATTATCTTTGGCTCCGAATCACACCGCGGCTTGAATCCAGTGCGCATATCATGCAGTGAAGTCACCTCCCTCCCCCACGCACACACAGACCCACTAAATATGTGTAAATGAAGATAGAAATTACAGAATTAATTTTCGTACCAATGTTAAATATAAAACCTGTAGGTAGGATCATTAAAAAGAAATGTCGTGTGCATCAGGGAAGGGGAGGGGGAAGTACGATAAGTAAAACTGTAGCTGTTGCCCATAAGCTGCAAAAAGTATAGATCAAACTCTGGATTGGTAATAACGTTTCGTAGTTATACTCAGAGCGAATTTTTGTATGCTATGGCTGATTGTGCGGTTTAATTTTGTATACTGTACTTTGCTAGCAAGTGATATGGACACAAATAACCCACTTGAAACTTCATAAGAAGGAAGTGTGGATTAATGCGATCGTATTTTGTATATAAGCGATAATATTCTTAGTTATCTGTACAGCAGACTTAGAGTTGTCAGAAAATGGCTGGCAGGGTAGGTGTGAATAACTAAAATTAAGATGATCCGCAAAACATTTAAGGAAAACCTCATGGTCTTTTGACTTCATATGTGTGTGCTTCAAAAAATAGATTCGTCCACTGTAATAATGTTTAAGATCACTTGAACATCAAACTAGGATTAGTGACATTTGGTATCCTGTGTACTTTTGGTCCTGCAGCATGTAAAGGTTAAAGAAAAAAAAGGCATGTGCCATGAACGGCGCATGAGGGATGTGGAGGTAGCGGTCCACGTTTTCGACCAACGGCACAAAATGAAGTGGTGTTGTCAGTCCCACGCTCGGTAGCCTTTACCTCACAAAGTGCCCAAGAATACCAAATTTAATAGCAGACTTTGCTTTGGTTCAAAATCAATTTTCATTTTGGTACTAACTTTGGTTTGTTGGGAATTTTGCGTTGATTTATATTCAAATAAGGAGATATAGATTTACGCTATACACTTGGCTTTCCAGGTTTTGAAATGCTGTTTTATCCATGCATATAATGTTATTGACTACTCTCATATTCTGTTTCAGGCTCGTTCCGGCGCGTCTGGCCAAAATGGCAGGACTGGTCCAGTTCTGCCCAGATGTCACATATTCCAGGTTAGTATTTTGTATAAATATTTTACCTTCAGTAATGGGATTGCTTAATGGAAGCTTGTACGTAGATAGCAGCATGCACTCGTAGCCCATTCGTATAAGTATGCACGGAATACATGTATAAGTAATATACTGATGCACGGAATATAATTTTCCTAATACTTACATAGAGTTCAATTTACATTATTGTTCAAACATTCACAGGATTTGAAGCAACATTATAAACCAAAAATTTCTTCTGATTATTCCATTGGAAGTTACATTCAAAGTCTGGCACCTAGCATTTTTTATGTGCTTGCATAGATTGAAAACAAAATTAATTCTTTATAAAGTTAGTTTCCATTTTGCCGTAAACCTCAAATATATTTAATTTCGTTGAGTTACGAGTGTTGTCCCTTTATATCCCTTATATACCCACACGTCAACCGGCGAGTTACAGAACAGTCGTGTACTTTGTCAGGGTATCTACAAGGTCAAGGAAGTTAAGGAAAATTCAAAGATTTTACAACCCAGTCATGGATTTGGGTTTCACTTGTAACGAAAGATTGCTGCAATTTGTTTCATTGTAATGTGAGATCGGGAGCCCGGTTTCAGTTGGTTAAACAAAATGTAATATCTGTATTTGCTTTTGTTAAAGCCATAAAACTTTTTCAGCTTTGATTCAACCGGCCCACATTGGTAGGGGATCATTTCTAAAAAAGATAATTATTAGAAAGAAACGCTTTGGTTCTAACGAGAAGTGTATACGTTGAGCTGTTATGGATTTATTTAGCGTCAGTTCTAACTAATTCATTCTGAAAAACATTCATGTGTAATCCCCCCTCCCCCTCAAAAAACTAATCCTTCGAGGCGAAAGTAGCGTGGGTAAATAGCGATGTCTGTTAGGCAAACAGGTTCAAAAAATACTGTGTATAAGTCACACAATCACATAGGTCGATTAAAAATCGTGTCAGTGATCATGTAGTCGGTCGTTCTTAGGTTTATGTGCACGGTTCAACGTATGGACCTCCCATTAGCGCCAAAGCCTTTCTTTTAAAGTATTCTTTCCAATCATATGCTACAAGGGGCCTTTAAAAATATATATCCGTGCAAGCCATGTATGTAATATGCTTAAGGATGGTCAAATTTTTTGGAAAAGGGTTAAGGAAAAATCGAAGATTCCATTTTTCTGAAGCCAGACACCCTTTTGTGAACCTGTATTGCCTTCAATTGCTGTAGTCTTCGAGTGATGTACACTAATGTAAGTTTGTACTTTTTATATCTGTAACTATAATGTAGGCCCAAATTGTATTGCAAGAAGACAAGTTTTGGAGCTCTGCCAAAGACTAGTTACTCTTCACTGTCCACAAATTCTACGCTTGAATTAGATTTTAGTTTCTTAGCGTTCCTCACCTTTAAGTTTATGGCTGTAGTGAGCCACGTGATCTTAGTCAAACAGGATCGCCCGTCCAGTACTAATACCAGACGCACTTCTCAATTCAATCAAGTTCAGGAGAGTCAAATAACATAACACAAATTACACAGGGGCATCGCTGAAGAAATGTATTTGTGGTCCTTATATTAATAGCTATTTTATTTTGTTGCACCTGTACTGATCATAGTTGTGACCCCGTTGTAATAGTTTGTGCAGGGTGAATAAAATATGTTGGCAACAGTCATCGGGACTGCCACCAATCACCTTTGATAGCAGTTAATGAATTGAAAGCAAAGCCAAATTTGACCACTTGGAAGTAGTCAACCCGTGGAACAACATTGTAGTGTGGGTTGCCGCGAGCTTTTGCTTTAAAATTTTCCATTATTCACTACCGCCATTGGTATTCAGTTGATAATTAGTTGGTCGATTATATTTGAAGATAATAATTTTAGAATCAAAGGGGCGTGATAACTTCCCAGTGCGGTCCAGTGTCTGATCATGTGCGAAAAATAATTTCAATCGGTCAAGTACTTTTAAACGCAGTCACTTTCAATTGTATATGTATGCTAATGTTTCACTGCATAAGACATTTAAATTCTCGTACAAGCGTCCTGGAAAGGTTTTCGTTAGAAAAACTAGGAGAGTAGCTGATTTTCTAATCTATTCCTTAAATAGCAGTCCTGCAGAGGTATCGTTTAGCAACGTTCCCCTATAGTATTTCTCTACGGAACTTCCCATAAAACCAGAAAAGGTTGAACACCTGAAGTGCCTTCTGAAGTACTTTTCACCTGAAATGGGAAATTTCCTTGATGAGTGCAGGAACTTTTTTTTTAGTATTCTCCAGCTCTTGGGGACACGGTGACTCAATGGTAGAGCATTCATCTCCTGGCGCGTGGAGTCGTCAGTTCGATCATGTTATGTGGGCTTTGTGGTGGTCATACAGTGTGCATGGGTTTTCTTGGGGTACTCCCGTTTCCTCTACTTTCTCAGTGCTGCCACTAGTCCCTAACAGCCTTCTTTTTTTCTTCTCAATTTGAAATCCTCAGTCGGGGAATTTTAGAAAGTTCTTAGAAACATCCCTCAGTGGGTCACAGACTTGAGTACGGGTGTGGCGATCCCGGGGATACAGTAGTGTCCAAAATGATTGTCGCATGTCTATAAATGCTTTTTTGTATTTTTATAAGGATTTCACTGGATACTTTTCATAATGCTACTATATAAACTTTATTTTTACATGGGCCAGTCTAGTAACTTTGGACTTCGGCCCATCACGATTTGCCTTTAGCTGCTAAGTGTTAAAATCAACACCCATGCTCCTGCCGGGACCTTCGAGCCGATGGCCTACCGCCGCAGACCGCTCGGCTACCCGGCCGGCTAATGCTACTATATGTTCAATCGGTAAAGGCGCATGTGTGGTAAATTTCATATCACAAGCACTATAAATGAGAAAATTAGAATGAAAGCAACAACATTTGCAAATCTGGCAACGAATTTTGTTTTTTCGTTATTTTTCTTATTTACAGCTCTTTTCGTATGTAACTTACCACATTTATGTGCCTTTACTGATTATACACAGAGTAACATGAGAAATACCCAGTGAAATCCTTATCAATTTGTATTCGTTGAACAAAATATATATAGACATGCGAGAAACATTTTGGACATGGGCTGGTGTCATCCATACTTCTTTCTAGTTGATGCCCTGTTTTCTCTTATCTGTTTTCTTTTTACTCTCATGTTATAGTATATTTAAATTTTATATATTATAATTATTCTGTATTTTTAATGTGGTCAGTGATTTTTTGTATATTGTTCGTTTCATAAAATGCTGTCTGGAATTGAGGCAGAGGCATGGGTAACTGCCCAACTACGACAAATCTGATATTTTTTAGGAAAAAAAAAAAGGTTTCGAAGTGCCATTTTTATAATTTAGTAATATTTTGTTTTTCGTATGAGGCTTTTAGTAAGCTATTGGGGTGAAGGGTGGCCTTTGCTTAAATATGATTATATTAATAAGTCTAAAGATGCCTATATTTATTTCCTATATAAACTGTCCTTTATTTTTGAAATTGCCCACTGGGAGGCCATAAGAACTAATAGGTGAATTTCAAGCCTGTCTACGATTCGTATCTCGGATATTAAAGTTAATTTAGATTTAAATCTTTTTTTACTCGTCTGATTTAAATCAATCAACCTTGATTGAAATAGATGGAAGATACTCCTTCTACTCTTTACTATGATGAAACTTAATAACGCAGATAAGAAGGAATTGTAAACTACTGTCAGATTTTGGTCAGGAAACTGGAATAAGGTGCAACAGACATTTTCAAACTTCGTTGGTAGTGCAGAGGCTTTGATTAGAAAGTTGAATGCCTCTCTCGCCAGGAAGAATTTGATCATGTTAGAAATCGACGGACCACGCTTAAATGAAAAGGTAGCTTCTCTTATGAACAATGAGCTATTGAAAGTGGGCCCTGACAGATTGGGTAATATTCATACCATCTGCAATGCATACAGAGATGCGCTTGATGAACTTAGACAATGCTTCTGATTTGATCCTGTCTCTTTACATTTTTTCCTTAAAAGTGAAAAGTTTTTAAAGGGATAAAGAATAATATGATTGTTTTGTGAAGCATGTTTCGTGTAATGGCTTTCGAAATAGAACGCAGCTTACAGAATTCTAGAACCTACTTTACCAAAATATTTAAGTTTATTCCTCAGCGCAAAGTTCAACAAAGGACAAAGTGAACTATCAGAGAAATTGCTTCTCTTAAGAAGACTAATAATCAAAACTTAAATCTTGTTTGTTCTCGCTAGTGTAAATTACAAACAGCAGTTATTTTTGTCGTAAATAGACACAGGTGAAACTGGTGCCAAAATGTTGGGGAAATAACTAAATTCTTGTTGCAGGTTTCAGTAACTAGGCTGTAGTGCCCAAAAAATCGGAAATGTTCACAAATCAGGAAAAAGCTCAATGTGCCATCTGGTCCCTCTACGCTCCCCTGACATAACCCCATTATTTTTTTTAACCAATGTGGTTGTCAAGGACTGTTTACAGAACTGTACCAGATCTTGCAACTCTGTGAGAAATCATAGCATCGATCCTTCCTGTGATGTTGGCTGTTGTATAGATAGAAATTGAATATCGACTAGATGTGCTAGCTACCAAGGGTGCTCACGTGGAGATTTACTGAGGTTTCCCTGTTGCCTATAAAACTTGGTTAGTTTCTCAACATTTTGGCACCAGTTTCACCAGTCGTGTTTACGACAAAAATAAACTTGTAATCAGGGAGACCCTTCACTCCATAATCAGTGAATATTCTATTAAAGAGAATAATTAAATCATGCGTATGCATTAACTGTTATAATGTACGTTGAATAACTTCCACTCGGGGCCGATACATCCTCTTATTGTCATTACCCCTTTTATATAAAATGTTAATTATCTACAGAATAAGTTCATAAAGATTTAGGGTCAAAGATCATTGAAATATATAGTGCATCTGTAGCTATATCAGGTGCATACTAGATTAATTCTTTCGCTTTCTTTTTCACAGCCTCCTAAAGGACTTAAGCCGCTGGATATGAACACTCGTTCTGTGACAAGTAGCAGCGCTGCAGTCGCTTCCTTTCAGTAGGTTCCTGATTTTAATTTTAAATGTTAAATGTTTTATTCTGTGTGCATGTTTTTTTTATTTAGTTTGCATGGTAATAAATAATTTCATTCTTATTTTACTGTTTCAATGCATGAAATACCTAGTCTAGTAATAGTTAATAGGTCGTCACATCTAATGTGACTGACGCATGGATAAGTTCTGTGCACACTTTAGGGTTCAGAGATGGGTTTCAGTACTTTTCCCCCCACAGTGGTGCATTTTGCCAGATTCTTTTAGTATTAATTAACACGAGTTAGAAGTCTGTTGTAGCAAACAGTTCCTAGAATCAGTCCTTTATGTAGGGTGCCTGTTAATTAATGTGAAGCATTGTATTTCATGCTGTCTGTATGAGACTCAGAGATATGAGATAAATGCTAACTGATGATAGGTTCATAACGGTCAAGTTCAGTGACATACCTGATAGTTTCAATACTGTGCGGGAGCTCACGTTTAGAGCGCTCACCTCTGGTGATTTGGGTCGTCTGTTCGATCTCAGCTCATGCCATGTGAGCTTTGTGGTGCACAGTGTGCGTGGGTTTTCTCGAGGTTTTCACGTTTCCTTCCACTTTCTCCATTCATCCATCCTGCCAGAGCCCAAGTTGCGTAAAGGTCTTAAAGATTAAATTCAAATTCAAAGCCTTTTCAGGATTTTGTTAATTTGTATTTATCCCTTTTAGGCATTTCAGGCTCAAGCCGGGATAGTTGGCTAGGGATTAGTTAGTACCACCCCAGCATTTGCCTGGTATGACAGGAAAAATCTGTACCTAAGAGCAAGAACCGCGTTAGTGCAATTTTGACCAAAAGTTTCTTAATGAAGTTTTGTACAGTATTCTGAAGGTCTCGCATAATGGTCTTTCGATTCTTGTAAGCATGTTAAATAATGTAAAGGAAGTTTATTATGTAGTTTGGCCATTTAGTTTCTTGTGAGAGGAAGTACATACACCGAAAACTAGGATTTGTGACTTGCGCGATTATGGCTCTCAATTACAGAAATGCCAGGGAAGGCGGCCTCTGGGATCGTTCCCAGAATCTTCCAAAGGCTAAGCCAACATTCTACCAACTGAGTTACGACAGCGTGGTACAATTCTGTTCATATTGACAACGTAATACAGTGAAAGGTCGTGTACTGAATTGAATGATTCACACACACACACACACACACACACACACACACACTTGAGGTAACATGGAATGTGCCTTAGTTTTCCTTTCGTACGTCCATCTTTAGCATAGTTAAAAATACCTTGTAAAGGTATTTGTGAGGTTGTTAGATTCATTGGGTTTCGCGTTTTTGAAATA
>JAGDQP010060866.1:0-12134 GCA_022664845.1 Lepisma saccharinum
CTTGTATCTCTTCACAGGTTGCAGTCCCAGAGGTGGAAAACTACATCTAAATGTGAAATAGGTGAGGTTTTTGCCCTTGAGTGATTCCTCCGGCTTTATACTTGGTAAAAAACTTTACTTTTATATGGGTCAGTCTAGTAACTTTGGACCTCGGCCCGTCACGATTTGCCTTTAGCTGTTAAAATCCACACCCATGCCCCTGCCAGGACTCGAACCCGGGACCTTCGATCCGGCTTTATACCTCGAAAGTAAAGCCAAACACCCTGCATATTGTGGTGTACTGATGTCCGCTAGAGTTGAATTGAGAATGTAGTTCCACACAATACGCATTATTATTATTATTATTATTATTATTATTATTATTATTATTATTATTATTATTATTATTATTATTATTATTAGCACAGACTATTCCCATTCTGCACGTCTATAACACACTATCCCTCTTCTCGAAGTTACTAACACCTATGCCAGTGTAGTATACAAGCACGTACATAGAAGTTGGCTTTAGAGAGAGAGAGGGAGAGAGGGAGAGAGAGAGAGGGAGAGAAAGAAGAAAGAAGGGAACAAAAAATTATTCTCGTGTTAGAGCATACTGCTACGGTGAAGTACTTATATATAGCTTTTACAATTGCTCATTTCAGAAAATTACAAATTGTGAATAATTTTGTAGTAAAATTGACAATACATAATGATGTTTATGAAACTTGATTTATTTTAATGAAAACATTAACCAGTAATTGTAATAAAATAGATTAAAAAATAGTGATGTTATTATTTCCTTAATTGTAAATTAATGTTTTTCCTCATGCCCTTATCTACAGTGTTATTAAAATGTATAAAATAACTTTAAAAAAGCAATTTATAACTTTTAACATTTAAGATAGGGTCTATGACAAAAAAAAAAAAGAAGAGCGTGGAGCGAATATGTTAAAATGTAATTCAACCTGAGCATCCATAGTAGCTACCCACAAAATTATAAACTGTTTTCTAAATTATTTTCTTCGTTTTATTGCATTGCATGAGAATAAGCTTATTTTCCCTTCTATTACTGATTTTTCTTAAATATAGAAGCGTATATATTTAAAATTATTATTATTATTTTAGCATTTTTTAATGAGGAATAGTTTTGTAATCGGACTATTTTTAGATAGATGGGCTATTCTATTGAGATAAGGAAGAAATAGACATTCTTCAATTTTTTCCCCTAGTGTACCGCCTAATGCTATGTCAAAATAATAAACCTGATGCCAATTTGGAAACACTGGCAACTAGGGATGTTCGGTAATTCGAAGCCAATTTCGGAATTAGCAATTTCTTCGATTTCGGAATATTCCGAAATATCAACTTTCACAATCCCGGAATTCTGACATTCTGAAACTCCGACTTTCGAAATTCCGTAGTTCTGAAATGCCGATGAAAGAAAGAAATGATAATTTGCGGTCTCTGGTAATTACAGTGAAATAAATATTCTTACATATACATAATCAGCAAACATTTGTGGTGTTTTCCATCAGATAATTTGTGTTAAACATAATTATAAAACCCTAAATTGCTGATAACATTACTTGTTAAAGGAAGAGTCTCATTTATAAAAATGTAGTCTGAACATTTAGCCAATTTGCAAAATTCGTGCAAAAAAATGTTACAGCCGAACGCACCTGCATGCGTTTCTTTCGTGTCATGAAGCTTTAAAGTTTTATGGTAAATTTATTTTTATAGCTGAAGTAAACCCAGTCAGAGATACTTCATACGTTAATTTGACTGGTTACTTAAAAGTTGCTACGGAGCTGCTTTATTCGCTCGTATGACTTTTATTGCACATGCCGTTGTAATTTCGCCACCTCTGGGAGATTCTTGATGTTATGTTATTGTATGTCTATTGGTTGAATGGTTCATCCTTGCCCACTGTTAATTAGGTCTTTTTTATTTTGCGTAGGTTTGGTTAACGATTCAAATTAAGTTGTGCAGATTTTATCTTAAGGTCTGCAACAGTTTAGGGAACTTTAGCGTAACGATTGTTCTGGTTGACCCGAACTCCACATGGAATAAGTGGCCAATATTATACGCGAAACTTCACAAGGCCCTAAACTCTATAGAAATTACATTGTGCTTTGCTTTGTTGTCTAACTAATTGAAAAGTCTGCATTTTGAATTTGAATTAATTTTAAGACAACTTCGGCTCAGACCGAGTGGATGATTATGGGATGAATTTGTAAAACGAAGAAAGCGGATGGAAACGGGAAAACCCCTAGAAGGCCGACGCACACAGTGTTTGTCCACATAACGCCCACACATCACGAGACGGGATCGAACCGAGGACCTCATGCACCACAGGTGAGCGCTCACCACTGAGCCACAGCAGCCAATCCGAAGGTATGATATATTTTTTTAAATTATTACACAAAATTAGCTCTAAAATTTCTTGTTCAATATTGTTTGATGTTTATATACTATACTCACAAGTTCCTAACAAAACTTCCTTATAACATAATACTTGTTAGAAACTTTCTTTTCAAATTTTCCAGCAAACAGTTAACAATCAGCAAAATTATTACCAAGGTTATAAAAAACGTTGCAAGGATATTAGGAATTTATGAGTTCATAAACACTGAACTAATTTCACGAAACAATTCTTGAAAAGTAAAGGCTGGGTAAAAGTGATTTACTTTTGATTTAACGTTTCATATCTTTAGAATGAAAAACGAGAGCTATCTTCTTAATACGACATGAAAAACTTAGAATGTCTTGCCTAAAATTAAAAACAAAGAACATTTAAATGTGTAGCCCACAAATAATATTTAATAGAGATACTCGAAGATACGTTTTCCAAAGTTAAAGTTACATTTGATGACAATTTAATTAAATGTATACGTAAAAATCTACAGTTTCAAGTTTCTTGAGCGTTGTTATCAATCATGATAAGTGAGAATTATTTATAGGTGTACTGTTCGAAACTAGCAACATGGAAATTGTACGTATATGTAAAAGTAATTGTACTAATAAACAGATAACTTACTTACAAGTATTTTTGATGTTTGTGTACTTTCAGAAATATTTTCCACTGACTAAATAAGGCTGCCTATACGCTAAATAAGGCCGGTTATACATTCTCGTAAAAATATACAGAAAACCTTGTTTATTCTGAACTCGTTCATCCGGAACGATTTTCGGAAAAGAATGAAGTACGTAATGACTTTTCGTCAGTTTCAAAATACCTGTACATCGTATACAAGTGAGCGCGTCTAATTAATTCTCCGCAGTGTAAATGTCCTGTGTTGTAATGTATTAAATTATTAAAATAAATTTTGTTACTGTATTTCTGTATTTTCAGGTGCTTATAACATAAAATATCGTAAATCTGGCTTATCCGGAATTTGGTTTATCTCGTAACGAGTCCAGTTTCATCAAATCCGGATAAACGAGGTTTTAGTGTACTACAAATTAAATCTTATTATCTTACAGTTAAAATAATAATAAAAATAGAATTAGTCAAGAAATGTATACATATACCTCTTTGCTTATACCTGTAACGTACCGTATATACTCAATAAACAGCTTAAGTAGTACTATCTTATTAGTAGACTATAGATGGTGGCGGAAGAAAATTTAACGCTTGCAGTTGGGTTCGAACCTAGAATCTTTAGATTTAGATGTGGTTCGTCACTCAAATCACTACTCCATGGTTAATCTTTAAAAAAACTTATATTTTACTAGTCCTTCTATGTTACGAAGACATTTTCTGAAGTAAAGGCTTAAATTCGGTAGCGGAAAAGCTTATTGATCTTGTGTTAAAGCTTTGAAGGCTGATTCGTTGATTTTCACAATCGAGTCACCTCAGGAGAATCATAATTATGTTGATTCGTGTACTTTACTAAATATCACGCTAGTTTATACCAACTTTGGACTAGCCTTCATTTTTTTTCCTTACAGTGATAAACTTCACGCACCAAATTTGCTGCAGAGTTGTGGCACAATTGGCAATAACAAACAATTGCGGAAAACATCCATGGCATCTGTTATTAATCTGTTTAGTTACGTGAAGAATAAATTACGGGAACAAAGTGCTTGTAACTATCTCTTGGCTTGGCGTAATGGTAACGTGTTGGATTATTAACTGGAAAGCCTGGGTTCCATAAAAAATATCATATTTTTAACAACTTTTTATTCGTACTTATAAATATTTGATCCCGTTTCCCTCCTTTTACGTTTTTCAACATTTTACATGATTTTCAAAATTGTATGCAATTAACGAAAATAAGTTAACAATTCAAGTTAGATAATTATTCTTTCTCTTCATTAGATATATGCAAAACAAAGACCAGAAACGCAATTTGGGATCGATCCGAACAGTAAAGTAGACACATCATTATAATTTTTCTGAGGAAACTCGCTTGTGAAAAGTGAGTGAAGGTGTTAGGGTTCATAGCTCTAACAAGGATAAAAACAGCTATGTCACTGTTTAATTGAAGCCTACATCCATACCTTCATAAACAGTTTTCATAGCATAAAGCACTAGTAAAATAGAACGTTTGAACAAGACAGGTTTATAGCAAGTTTGGCGTGAAAGGTTTGTACCAACTTTGTCACATGTCAACTAGAAACTTTGCTGCAAGTTTATAGCAAGTTTACGGGCTTGCAATGTCGAACTTACTACAGACTTGCAATGCCAAAACTTGTGCAAACTTGCTGCGAGTTTACGTTCTATCTGGGTTCATTCCCTCGTTCCTCATCTTGTCAACCAGCTGGGAGACAACAACATGGGCTTTCTTTATCAAATTGACGCCCAGGATAATAATCAAAAGCCCTATTTCGTTAGACTTAAAGAGCGTGCTCAACCTGTCTTCAGAGATTGGGCTATAATATGGGAAGGTCTGTTTTACGAAGAGAAAGATAAGGGAAACAACTGTAAGTAAATGGTCCGACTAATAGCCTGAAAAGCACCTTCTGCCTTTGATCTGTATACAGATATCCCCCTGTATCCCAACCAGTATCCCCCTCTCGGTGTATGAAGTTGACCCACCACCACCACCACCACTAAAATTAAATTAAAGCATGTTCAAAAATATGTGCTCAATTTGTGCTAAATCCAAAGGGCGGGAAATCGACAACCTTGTTTTCAGGAAAGTGTGAAGTTGCCCTCCCACCAACGCATATACGATTCAAATTTTGCCAATATTTAGTGCTCAATTTGTGGTATTTTGTACCGTACATTTCAGAATTTGTGCTGCATCTAAGGGGCGGGAAATTGACAACCTTATTTTCGGAAAAGTTATAAGTCCCCCCCCCCCCAAACACCCAAACCAAAAATACGAATTAAAACCATTGCCAATATTTAGTTCTCAATTTGTGCTAATTTGTTCTGTAGCTTTTAGGATTTGTGCTGTAATGACAGCGTGGGATAGGAATATATATATACGTATATATATATATATGCTTGTGTACCTGCTTCCCCTCCAAGAACGCAAATTCTATTTAAATCTTAGCTTATTATTTATTGCTCAATTCGTGTATTTATTTCCATAGACTTTAGAATACATGTGATGCGTTAATTTAGTCCTCCTAATCTGACACGATTATTGAAATTTAACAAGATCATGTGCTCAATTCATTCTTCGAATAACTCACATCATCAGGGCTACTAGATTCCTTTTTGCCAGTAGAGGACAGTAAAGTTTAAAATGGAGAACAACTGCAGATTTCTCTAGCTGCCATTCTGAAAGAAATCAAAGCCATTTTTTCTTCATAGTTTTCATGGGTTAATGGACTTTCATAGAAAAAATTTCAAGCCACATGAAAATAGTTTTACTGGCCCAAGAAAGCGAAATTCCAAAAGTCTACGTATTGGCCATATCAGGAACATGTGTGCATGATATGGCCACTAGGGTGGTCCATATTTTATGATTTTTAGAATTTTGGAAGGGACACTTTCTGGTTTTGTACCACTTACCAAAAAGTAATAATGTGCAAAATTTCATTCCAATCGGATGACGATAAAAGGTGCCGCAAACAACTTAAAGTTCTTAAAGAAACCACCTTCGCTAATATGACAGGAAAAACAAAAAAGATGCAACTGACCCTATATTGCTCAACCTGGCTGGACGGAAAATGACACATTACCAGGCCCCCTCCCTGGATACTGATGCCATATAGCGGATTTTTTGCTTAGCTTACTCACAATAGGTGTGTGGCCATATCAGGAACATGGTCATAACACGGACATTTACCTTATTCCGTTTCACGCGTGATGGAAATAGTTGGAGATACATTTTCCAATAATAATCTAGTTTAATGTAAACAAACTGATCATTATTTACAACAAAAACATTTGTATTCGTGTGTTTAAGCTAATAGAAGTTGGAAGTAAACTACTGGCCTAAAATGTGTCTGTTGTGTTAAGCCTTGCATACATGATAACAGAAGCGGCCCGTCGGGTGAGACAAATGAGACCAGGCCTCATAAATATTTATCCACAAAAATAGAAATATATATGTAAATTCTTGTTCTTGTTCACAGAACAAATTAATTACTTCTCATGATACAAAACAGGCCTTTAATATGTAGCCATGGTCTAGCTTATAGTGCAGCCTTCAGTAGGTCAAGACTCCGGAGCATGACAATAGAATACCAAGTTAGCCGAAGTGGCCCGACTGGCTTCTCGTTGTCAATGGTGAGAGATTAGTAATGCTTGCTCATTTCCAGTCATGTTTCGCTGCTTGATTTCCCAAAGTTCCTCCACCTGAGGCCTCTTCAGCACGCGGTCTCATCGGTTACCATGGCAACGAATTCCAACAGTTAAGTACAACAAATTCTGCTTTACGTGTGTTAAAGGAGCTCTGAGACCAGTTTGGAACTTTCCCTGAGTGTCCAAAACACACAAGACCATTCCTAAACGCACACTTCGTTTCCTATTTCCTTTCCTATTACCGGAAGGTCGTCCATCTTAAGGACTGTCCATATAACGTCGTTTCCTTTCCTTCTGACCTTTTGTTGCCTCGTTTAGCGAAGGATACATCGGGTCCATCCTTCGTGGGCTTGTTCACGGCATCCATCTGTGTAGTGTTCAATTGTTTCATTTGGAAACTAGCGCCACCTATGAATTGACGGATGAAGAAGCAATCGCGTCTAAAAACGAGGACGTGGTCTCGCGTGAAAACCGGTGGTGTGGGGAGAAAAGTCTAACGCGATTAGCATCTTGTCTTCCATTGTACCAATGGAGTTAGTCGATCCTTTCTTTATTTGTTTTTTATTCTTTGTGGTATTTAGGAAATTCTGTTCAATTAAGAAGAGCGGTATGCAGTTGTTATTTGCAGCAACAATTGTTTTAAAACAAGAAAATTTACAGGGGAAGAAAGCATTTCTTTTAGATCTCCTTAAGGTGTGTGGGAGGATCGTTGCAAAATCAGAAGAAGTTTTATGTTAAAGCACTATTCTTGGTAGACGTCACGCTGTAGGTAGTGTTCTATTCTCTTCTGCTCTTGTGCAAAACATAGAAAAATACTACAATAAATGATCTGATGTACTGCTGTTTTTTTTTTTTTTAATATCGCGTTAGATTACCCCTTGTTGAATTGAATTGACATATAACTTTAAGCGTCTTTAAATCGGGCCGGCATATGGTAAAGGAACAATGGGAAGATTTACCTACGTGCCATTTCGGTATTCGCTTAGTAAAGAACAGAACCCTGGAAAATATGTCAAGATGGTCGCCCGTGAGGTTCGAACTTGAACTTTATTTATGACTTTCAGGCATCTAAGGCTCAGGCTGGGTTAGGGGAAGGGAAAGGGTGCGGGTAGGTGTCTGCCAGGGCCTAAGTTGAACGTACCATCCAGGCATTTGCATAGTGCGACTGAGAAAAAACCGTGGAAAACCTCAGTCAGGATGGGAAGGAGTCGATCAGAGCCTAAGTTGAAGGTACCATTCAGTATTTGCCTGATGTAACTGAAAAAAATCCTTGGAACAGGACCTGTCAGGATGATCGGTAGCTGGTATCGAACCTAGAACCTCCAGAATGTGAACCCAACGCCCTGCCAGTGATTCTGCCAGATCCTTTGTCTGGGTTCACCAGAAATTTTCGAGAATACTAAACTTTAAAATTTATAAAACTTGAAAACCCGATAGAAACCGTGCATGGCCCCTCCCTGACTTTACACCCCCAAACTGAAAGTACTGTCGGAATCCCTGCTCTCTACCAACTGAACTACGGCCACCTTGTGCTTTACAGAATTTCATTAGCCTAGACACGGGACAACGGTGAGCAGTATCAATCTTATGTACATTTATAATGTCACTTGTAGTTGTATTCAGCCATTAACACGGAATCTGCGGATATTCAGGACGATTCTTCTTGTTCATGTTATTTACTTAACACACTATATGAACTGTTCTATTTAGACGGTCTTCTACTTCTGCCAGAGCTAGAAAGTTTACTGTTGGTGCTTATGGACAGAAAATGGATACCGAATATCTTCATTTTCTAAGGAACTGGATATCTTTAATAGAAAAGAAAAGTTTTGGAGCATTCTTCAGAAGTTTATGAATGGGTTGAAATACTTAGAACGTACATTTGTTTCCTAGTTTTTCAGAAATAAATAATTAAAAAATAAATAAAATTATTTTGTTTTCTCCAAATTACAATATGTCTAACTTTGCAACCACTTACGCTAGAAAGACCAACTTTTTTTTTGTTTTATTCCTTGTGAAGAAACAATTCTAATAATTTTAATTGCAATTATATCTGATACACTAATAAAAAAAATATTATTTTTATATAGCTATTCCAGTCCACCTGTCAAAGGTTTCATGAGGGTAAGCCAGCCGCGCCCCGCTCGTGTCTTCGCTTTTAGTCCGAGTGAAAAAAGTAGGGAGGGGACTACACAAATCCCCTCTTTATTCAGCTTCTACAACAGGTGCCGACGCGAATGTAAACATGCTGTTTTAGAAAACAGCACATACCTGAAAAATTTTATGTAGTCAAGGTGAGATATGAGAATTTTGTAATAGTCCCTATAGCAACATCATATTTGGAATGGGGTGATATTTGGAAGAGTTGCAAGGTCTATTGTGTGGTTTCCTGAAAAAAAAACCCTCTAATTTAGTTTAAAGTTATATGAAAACTCTTTATCTGATTTATATATAAAAAATATATCCTAACGTTACTTTTACTCTCGCTAACGAACAACTTACTGCCTGTGTTTATCAGTATTCATGTGCCTAATATAGGCTGCAGCTGCAACAGATATATCTATAGATAAGTTCTGCCTTTTTATTCCTGGAAAAACTGTGAATAGAGGAGGCATGTAAACAGAAGTACTATTGCATGTCACAAGGCCTGAAACCCTGGAATAACCTATAACTTTGACCCTTTAACTGGCAGGTCCTTTCAAATCGCTTTGTATTCTCCATTTGTGTCCCTCCTAGATTTTAGTAACTACAAGTCTGACAGAGATGATTTTTACACCGTTGGATTCGTCATGGTCTGCAATGGTGAGGAAAGCTATGAATGTGACTAGAACTGGCAAGTCCTTTCGAATCGCTTAGTACGCGTATTCTCCATTTGTGACCCTACTAGATCTCAGTAGTCACAAGTTCGACAGAGATAAGCCATACACTGTTGGATTAGTAATGGACACTGGTGGAAAAATCTATGAATTTGACTGAAACTGGCAGGCCCCGGCATTCGCTTAGTAAACTCCATTTGTTCCTATGACTTTGAAGTTTTCTGGGGGGATATGTTATAAGTCGAATTTATACGGTGGCGCTTTGGTTTTATTTATAATAAAACTATTACTTAGTTTTTTTTTTAGATTATTAGGCTAGGAATTGTTAGATTACAATGTACCTTTGACTTCAGTGGATGGAAAATACGACTATTTTTAATTGAGTAAAATCTTTCACTACTCCTTCCCTGCAAGACAATTATGCAGAGAAAATGATTGATCTAAATTACTTCTGATAGCTACCTGATAGGCAGACAGACAAACATTCTAAATTATATCTTCGAATTCAAAAAAATCATCTACCATAACTTTGCCATGGTTATTATGAGAGAAATTAAACAGGTGTTGGAAAAAGGTAATTACTCTTTTTAAGAATAAGAGTACAAAGCCAGGGAGGGACAAATGGCCCTATTAGCTATACTTAGTAGCTCCCATACATAACAACCCTTTATGCGTTGAAAAAAAAAAACACATCAGAAAGTAATGCGTCCTCCGAAAAAAATTAATTCAATTATTACTGGCCTATTTCTACGACTAGGCTATTGTAAAAGTCTGTATAACTCAGCTCACTTTTAAGTCTATCTTATTTGGACAACGTTACATTAGCCTTAAATACATCCTGTATACGGGGTAGTTCTCAACCTTCGTACCAGGGCTTTAATTCGGCTCCTATTGCACATATGGTAGATCTTTGCAATAAAACAAAAATGTACATATAAAAGTGCATGTGCAGAATCACATGATGATGTTGCTGAAAGCAGTGTCGTCCCGGGAATACATCTACGGGAGGCAACTTCAAAATTTTAAATAAAAACTGGGGTTGATTTTGCTTCCTTTGCAATAAGCGCGACATTTTGAATCACTTTTAGAGGAACAAATGCTTTTGAGTCTTGGCCCGGGCCAGATCAAAATTAATTTATAATTTCTTCAAAAATTCGGTAAAACATTTTGAATATAATCAAGAAGTAAGAAAAAATAATGAAAAATAATTGGATTCCTTATCCTAACATTAACAAACATAACTGCCACAAAACAAGAAAAATTTAGGGGTAGCATGTCTGCCAACCAAGCGGCATTGGGAATGTCGAGCGTACGAACCCTGCTCCGGCAGGCCATCCTGACTGAGGTTTTCCTTAGTTTCAACAGGCGAATGCCGGGATGGTGCCTTCTGTAAGGCTAAGGGCTCTGCCTTTGCACTAGGGATGTCAATCCGCTCTGCTCGAGCGGCGAGTCTAACGCTCGAGTTGAGTCGTCGCTCGAGCTCGACTCATTGTAACCTAGTCGCAGCGTGAGTCTCTCTGAGCAACGACTCGAGCAGTTCTAAGTACCAACTCGACTCGACTCGAGCAGTTCTGAGTACCGGCTCGACTCGAGCAGCTACTGAGCGCCGACTCGACTCGAGCACATAGTGAGCGCCGACTCGACTCGAATCGAGCGAGTCGACACTGAAATAACTAAAAAAAAACTTTTTAAAGACATTCTTTTCTTAATCAATTCGTACTAAAAAGGAAAAAAGATGTTTATGCACGACTAAAAAGAAAAGAATGGGGCGCGTCATTTCACGAATTTATGAAGCGACTATATGTGAGAGCGCGCTCATGCTTTTCTTTTTAGGCATGCATAAACAAAATTATTTTTTTCCTTTTTAGTACGAATTGATTAAGAAAAGAATGTCTTTAAAAGTTTTTTTTACTTTTTTATATTAATTTAGTTTCACTATTTGTTTTTTCTTTCCTACTAACTTTAGAAACAATGATAGTAGAAAGCATGATAGTCGATATGAAGTTAGTTTATTGATCTTCTTGGCAACATAAATTGTTGTTCTAAGTTTTCTCTAATAACTGAACAAGTAGAAGACTGAGATAGCTGTGTATAAATTATGAGGTAAGATAACTTGGCATTACTATGACATCGTCCACTGACTCCTTTTCTGACTGTTATGTCAATCCGCTTGGCTCGAGCGGTGAGTCTAACGCTCGAGTCGAGTCGAGCAAGTCGTTGACATCCCTACTTTGCACATCGTTGTGCTTCCCCTATCCCGGCCTGAACCTTAGATGCCTAAAGTCCATACATAAATTCTTGAACACAAGAGAAAATGAAGTATTTACTCATTATTTTTTCTTGTCTCTTGTCACTTGTCAATGTTTTAAAAATGTAAATAATAATGGTTTTGATTAATCATGTTTTGATCATTAATCAATTTAATAAGAACGCTGGACTTGTATATTGGAGGCCTGCACGGGCTCGGGCCTTAAATTGCCAGAACTTCTCGTGTTCTTGTTGGGCCTGGACTTATTGTGATTATATTTTTCCCAACTGGGCCAGGGCAAGAACTGTATGTTTGGGCCAGGGCAAGAACTGTATGCCAGGGCCAGGACAAGAACTGTATGCAAGGGCCAGGGCAAGAACTGTAT
>JAGDQP010060867.1:0-12134 GCA_022664845.1 Lepisma saccharinum
AACAGACCATCTATCTTAGGGCTACCATATTTTGAAATGATAAAAAGAGGACTTTTTCTTCGATCAACACACACACCATCAATTTACAAGCACGAAAACATTACATAAATCACACAATTTATCACCATGTAACAATTTATATATCACAATTAGTGAGAATCCCATCTGTATAAGCATTAGAGAAATGTAGTTACTTGCGAAAAAGAAGGAAAAACAACTGAAAGTCTTTATAAAACAAAACTGTATAACATTTTTCTGAACAAATCCAGAATTCAGTCGTCCAGTACTGTCAACATCAGACGTTTAATGATTCGAAACGTTGTAACGTCGTGATCTCTGACCTATGATGATTGGATAAAAGTAAAAACTTGAACAGAAAGTGAAAACCCCCCGAACACAAATTTCAGGGTCCGAAAAGAGGACATATCCGGGAAAAACCAGGACGTATGGTAGCCCTAATCTATCTACATCAGAACCTACTGCTTCTTCAATCTCCATGTAAGGTCCAGCTCTTTCAGGAAACATTTCATCTGCTACAACGGTATGATTCATGTTAAGAGTTACCTACTTATAATTATGAAAAGTGACAAACGTTCCATCAAATAAATCAAAATTACAGAAGGAATACCCCATCCAGTTCTTTGCCTTTTGGTATGGCTCCCTGTATGGAGGCGACTTTACCTCCTTGAACTGCCATGCTTATTCTTTGAATTAGGAAGGTGCTTGCTCTATCATCACCAGGTAATTGTGTGATACGCTTACCTATTTCCTTTATAAGGTTGAGGCCTTCTTCTCCCCACGAACCACTGGATTGGGTAGCAATGACTGCGAAATGGTACTTCTCTGTAAGATTACAGTATGTTCTCCTTTTTTCCATTTCTTTTCGATTGGCGATATTTCCCGCCTGGATTGAGGAAAAAGGGAGTTTTGACGGAGAAATAGCAAAATTTAAGACTCGACGGATGCCCAATCCTCCAAAGTTGACTGAGAGAGACGCCTGAAGCCATGTGTGATCAGGAAGGAAATAACTGAGGATGGATTCAAATCCAGATTTAATAGTGTTATCGTAATATTCGAGTAGATCATCTTCTCTCCAAGAAGCGAACAACGCAGAAAATATACCTTGGTATGGTAAAATAAGTTTTTAATAGATAAAATGTTGAGTGTGCAGAGATCGATGAAAGACGTGAAAAATACATCTCAAGTTCGGCTATTTTCTTAATTAATAAAGATCTTGTTTCAGTAGAGTGGGCAGCTTCTAGAATAAAAGCATTTGATTGAGACATTAATTGAATGCCTGGAGCCACTTCGTTGAACATTATGAGAAGTATATGTGTTTGTTCTATTGTTGTTTCCAAGAAGCTAATCTTACATTTAGAAAAATTAAGATCAAGACCAATTGAAATTGCCTTCTTATGGATATTCTTTAATATAGACATAAATAAACAAAAAAATAACAATAAACAACAAACAAAAGACATAATAATAAACTAGATATTAGAAACAATACAGAGCTGAAAGATTCAGTCGTTCAGTGACCATCCTTAAATATGCATTATAACTGGGACTGATGTCTAGTTCACTAGCCAGTTTAATGAATTGGGAGGGTAATCTATACAATAAGTATCTCTTTATTAGAGATATCCTTGGCTGTGGAAGAGCAAGATAGTGTTTGCATCTTGTACTCCGCATAGCTTCTCTGAAATGTAAGTTTGCTAATAGTTGGTCACATCTGATTTGTCCATTTACAAGTTTATAGATGAACTTGAAATCGGCCACCTTACGACGATATTCTGGGGATTCAATATTCAATGATTCAAGTAGTGATTTTTTTGTCTTAGTTGCGAACAATGGGAATTCTAAACCTAACAATTGCTAGGAAAATGTTTAAAACTCTCTCCAACTTAGAAAGCACTGTAGGGGGGTAACTCTAGACCATACGGGCGAACAGTACTCCAGTGAAGAAAAAACATACGTTTTGTAGTATAGAGATAAAACCCGAAGATTTTTGATCTCGACATATATGTAAAGTAACCCAAGGAGACGCATAGACTTTTTGATTGTGGCAACAACATGTTCTTCGAATCTTAGTTTCAAATATATGATAACTCCAAGGCCGTTATGACTACTAGTTTACCTAATAACAGTGTCTCAAATAATGTAGGTGCTGTGGAAGACATTTTTCTTTAGCGAGATCGCGCGAGACACACATTTTGCCGGATTTATTTTCAAATCCCACTGTTCACATCAAGGAATAAATGTATTAATATCAAATTGGAGTCTAGTCTCATCATTAATGTTGTCACGAAACACTTTATAATTACCCGTGAATAGAATTATAGTGTTCGAATTATAGATTATAGCGTTATAATCTCAGAATTATAGTGTTCGAACAATTCAGCAAGATCGTCCATATACAGAACAAAAAGTGAAAGGTCCTAAAACGAACCCCTGTCGAACACCAGATAGGACAGGCAACCAATTAGAGTTAATACCATCAATAAAACTCTCTGGCATCGATAGAATAAATAACGTCGTAGCAGTGCACGAAGGGAACCAGTAATGTTAAATCTAGTTGATAATCTATACAGCAGAATTTCATGATTTATTGAATCAAAGTTTTTTAAGATCGAAGAAAATTACAACCAGTTGAGAGTTATGAGCAAACTTTTCAAGAGAATGAGTCTATAAGACGGCCACGTTAGTTAAACATGATATACTAGGAAGGACCCCGTGTTGAGACTGATGCATGTATGGAATAGTCGCTGTCAGGAGACGATGCTTGAAGTTCATTTCACAAAGAATGGATAGCGTTGGAAGAAATGAAATAGATCGATAATTAGACACACAATTCATACCACCCGACTAGTATATGAGCATCACATTAGCCATCTTCCATAGATCCGGATAAACACCTTCAGTAAAACATTTATTAAATAAGAGAGATAAAGCAAAAATCTAGAGACGGAGCCTGGATTTCAACACTACGGTACGGATGGTATATTATTAGTTCCAGAAGCACGTTGTGAGGGTAGAGATCTGAGTAGTTGGTAAACTTCATGCACATCAACCGAGATGGAAGACAACACTCAAGACGACACAGATTTGATTGGCAGATGAACAAGCTGATTCGATGTGGTGAAAAATTACCATAAAATTACTCATCAAAAGTGTGTTTACTATCCCGTGAAACTGAAACTCCATTAAATTGAATATCGATGAGGACACAATCCCACGTATCTCTAATAAGTTTCCTGTAACGTCTGGGACTGGACCTAATGTCTGTAACAATTTTATGTATTTAATATTTATATTTTGCCAGTTGTTTAGCATACAGTCTTAATTTCACAAAATTATAATAGCGTAGAATTGTTAAGATACCGTTTTCACAATTCCCAAGCATGTTTCTTATTTATTTATTTTTATTTTTTTTAAAAACTTTAATTAATTGTCAAACCACTTCGGAAACTTTCCAGATCTTTTGATTTTGTAAGGAACAAAATCTTTTATGATAGCATGTAGGATATCAGTAAATGTCTGCACACATTCGTTAATATTACATGCAAAAATGTCTTCCCAAGGAAGACTCTCACAGGCACGACACATTTTCGACCATGAGGCTTTCTTCCTCACCGATACTACACTTCTTATTAATCTTTTCAACTTTCCGTACTGAAAAGGGAAAACACACGTCAAGTGATTCATTATCAGAGTTCAAGATGTGAAGGAGTAACAACACATTCATTGATGTTCGAGACAACAAAATCCAAGTTGCTATTCTTCCTAGTGTTAAACATATTATGTTGGTGTAGTCCGAGACCATGACTAAAGTTGTCCATAAGCCATGGACTGTTGTTGTCTTTGGGGATGCCCAGACAAGAGTCAATCCAATCAATATCGAGATTAAAGTCTCCCATCAAAATTACGTCACTAAGGGAAGAAGCAGTTAAAATGGAGTCCAGACATTCACAAAGTAATTCCTTCGGGCTTTTGATGTAAATAACAACCTCCGGAAGTTTGCACCATTATTTCGGGAACACCATGTATATGGGTAAGGTATGGTAATTTGGTGATACTTTTATATTAAATATTTTTTATAAGGGAAATAACAAAATATATTTGTTAAACTATATTTATATATTGGAACCATCTTTCTAGGCAATGTTTTGCACTAGTTTACTTAAATGCACTAAACACAGTAATTGAAAAAAATAAATGAAAACAACACTAAAGTGAAGGTCATTTGGTGGTAGTGAGTAGGTTATTTGACGACATTATGAATTATTAACCAGAACATTCCGTAACCAAATGTACGTGAAACAAATATATCACTCTGATTCATTAAACGATCTTTTATAAAAGTCGTCACACTTAAACAGGGTCAATATCCATTACATAACTATTTTCATGAAAAAGCTGCAATAAATTCAGCTTGCACCTGTCTTGCTTTTAACATCTTGTGAATAACAAAATCTACATTTCGTACACAGCCAGACACCATCATGCTTCACTGAAGAAGTGTCGTTCACTTACGAATATCCTGGAGAAATTCTCTCTCTCTCTTTTCTTTTTCACAGTTTTAGATAAGGCTCACAGGTTTAAAATTGAGTGAAACATCATAAAGTCTGTGCTAAAACACTGATGGAGTTTAGACTTTTCTGCCCTTGAAAACATATTGCAGATGAATTGTACACAGAATGACATACAGAAAATAAAAATTAAAGTACTTTTCGTGGACTTCACTTAACGTACCCGTAAATTACAACACAAAGTTTCTCTAAAATTTCTGGTAATGATTGATCTCTTTTTACTTGGGCATAACAAATAGTGTATTGAAAATAGATGGCATGCCATGAAAGTTAAAGTACACAGACCTCGTGGTGGCTTCGAAAGGGAATGGACTTTTCGGTGACAGGTCTCGTAAGAATTATTACCAAGAAACAAACTAACTAAATCACCAAATAACATTTTCTTACCCTAAATTATGAATATATGCATGTCCAGATATGTAGTTGAAAATCCACATTCACCAAAGATCATCCATTTCTTTGCAAGAAAATGAAGATATAATACATAGACTTATGTTCTTACTTCATTAGTTCTCATCCAGAAGAAAAAAAAAACGAAATTAGGCTTTTAATATTTCCTTAATATCTTTTACTATAATGACTGATCAATGCATTATTTACAAAGGCCTGGACACATTCTCAGTATATCTTCTGCCTCATCGCTCAGTGTTAGCTGTCCTTCAAAGATTTCTATGCTTTAGGTTTTTGTACTTTCGACAGATTTTATTTTGTCAATGTCCTCCGTTTGCCCTGCTTCTCTGTACTATTACATAAGTATTCTTTCTTATTCTTCACGTCTTGTGCTATTTTTTCTAATTATTCTCGTTTTAATTTCTAGTTCCTAATTATTAATTTAAGTTGTCAATTGCTGTTTCTTAATGCACATAAGAACTTGGTTTGTGACAATACTTTGTTTGATCTTATGAAGTCTTCATTTAATTTAGTAATTGTGTAATATTCATAGCATTTCAATTTATTTGAATTAAAAATTATTGTGTACTTACTGTAGAAAACATGAAATATTAATAATTGTTCCTAGTTTGTGTAAATATGCTGTCTGTTATTATTTACATACATGCGTTTCAATTCTTGTCAGTCTTTTCACCTCACAATCATTCCAACTTTCTTGCAGATTCCTATCTTAATTATTGTGTATTGCGTCGAATTGTTTTGTATTGATAATATTTTATGCGAACTTAGCATCCAATAAAATTTTCGACAATAGTGGAAGTGTCAAAACTGCATATTCTTCTTGTAAGCTGCCAGATAACGCCCTTCTCTGTGTATAACTCTTATTTCAATTCTTTTTGTTTCATTTTTCTAGCAAGAGGCACTATCGAGAAGTGCGGACCCAAAGCAGAAAAAGGTTGGTTTTTTTGTTATTTTTTTAATCAAAATTTGAGTCGTGTTGTCGTTTCCAACACAGAGGGAGAATTCAACAAACCAAATTTCGCAGATACATTCCTTACATGAAAATAAGAAAACAATATATATTTGCCATTTTTCGATTTACGCTCCATTTTCTAGATGCCGGGGTTCAAATCTGCAGCCCCAAATTGTATTTTCGGTTGAAACACAGAAAAAGAATTTGACAGCCCAATGTTGCCTGTGAATACCTGACACTAGAACAAGAATAAAATATACTTTTTGTCATTTTTTGAATTCCGTTTCGTTTTCGAGATACAGGGATTTCAATTTGTTGCTAAAAATCATTTTATAATGGTAATAGAAGGAATATTTCTCAATAATACAAAAATATGCATAAAAGTTAAATATAGCTTTTGTGAGTTTATTTGTATCAATAGGGTAGATTTTAGATTTTAAAACGTGATGTCATCGAGTTGTCAGTGTTCCCAACCTGATCAAATTTAGTATCTTTCAAATAGTACTACGTCCGTTTATGGGATTGTATGGTATTATCTATTGATGATAGACGTCATATATGAAGCACAGAACGCAGTGTTGCTAACTGTGAATATCATAACAGATTATACACTGAAAATTGACATTTTGAGCATTTCACATCTTATGCTATTCACAATTTGCAACATTGAATTCTGCGCTTCACATGTGATGTGTATTGTCATTTATGGATATCAAATATCTAATAAATAATGTTGTTTTTTGAAAATTCAATACTGTACCAGGATGGCAACATTGCAATCGATGACATCAATTTGCCCATTTTGACGTTACCAGTTTTACACATGTTACCTTAGAATGCAGTGTTAAACAAGCTCACTGCGTTCTACAAACTTCAAATGCGTAATATACTCGGTAAAAGATCTTCTACTTCTTCTCTATAGTACTGCAGTGCGTACAAAAATATTTAGAGTTTTATTAGAAACTCGATCACTATTGTTCGATTAGAATTTATTACATAGAAAAGGTTGTGTCAGTTATTTCTTTTAGTTCGGCAAATATTGCATAGCGTAATGCTCTATCAAATGAGAAAAAATAAAAAGATGTCAACTTTGGGCGTGTACTCACTGACTTCAGAATTGTCTTTAATAAATTATGCCTCGTTTTCGACATCCAGGATTTCCAACTTCGAGCTCAAAATCAGCTCTTATAATGGTAAAAAAAAAAAAAATGAATATTTCTGATAAATCAAAAAAGTTCGAATTAAAATAAAATCCCGTGTTGGGAGTTGATTTGTATCCAAAAGAGTATATATTAAAAATTACAATTTAGTGTCAACGTATTGTAAATGTTACCATCCTGGCATCTCAAACAGCTGTATTTATTAGACATTTTATATTTCCTAATGGTGATAAACCTCGTATGTGAAGAACAGAATTGTACATATACTAACTGCGAATAATATAAAAGGTGAAAATGATCGAAATGTCAATTTTCAATATTTAACCTGTATGAGATTTACAGTTTGCAACACTGTCTTCTATGTTTCACATATGATGCCTATCATCACTAGATAATACACTAGACCAGGTTTACAATACTGACAACCCGATGACATCACATTTTAACTTCTAAAATTTACCGTATTAGTACAAATATACTCACAAAACTGTATTTTATTTTTATGCATCTTTTTCGTATTATTGGGAAATATTCCTTCTATTTACCATTGTAAAATGACTTTGGACTCCCTGTATCTCCAAAAGAAAATGGAATTAAAAAATGACAAATATATATTTTATTCTTGTCTCTGGAATTCATAAGCAACATTTGGCTATCAAATTCTGTTTTTGTGTTTCAACCAAGAACAAAATTTGGGCTGCATATTTGAAACCCTGTATCTAGAAAATGAAGCGGAATTCGAAAAATCACAAAAGATACATTGTTTTCTTATTTCTGGTGTCAGGAACGTATCTGCGAAATTTGGTTGTTGAATTCTGCTTCTGTGTTGGAAACGACAACAAAACTCAAATTTTCACTTGAAAAAAAAAAAAAAAAACTTTAATTTCTCAGTTACTTCTGAAATTCAACAGCAAATTTTTACGCATGTTTTGTGGTGATAGGATCTTTTCGAATGGACCTAAAATTTTCTGCTTTCTGCGCGCACTTCTCGATAGTGTCCCTTGTAAATAATAAACATTTCTGCTATTCGCACATCCAAGTATTTAACCTTGTTGACGTAGACTACTAGCTACATTAGTGATTTAAACAGCATCTAGCGTCACGATGTCGTACATATATTTAAAAAAAATCAAACTTTCATGGCCCGATGTTAGACACATTTCATTACTTAATTCGCACTTAAATACACATTTTTAAAGCAGAACACAACGTTTCGACTACATCTGTGGCCATTATCAAGTGTTCTGTTGACAGATCCCACACAGAACAGTAAGTGATTCTGTTAACAGTACACCTGATAATGGCTACAGACGTAGTCAAAACGTTATGTTCTGCTTTAAAAATGTGTATTTAAATAGCGAATGAAATAATAAATTGTGTCTAACATCGGAACGTAAAGGTTCGATTGTTTGTTTAAAATATACTAACTACATTCTTTACTCAAATTAGAATGAAAAGTATACCGTAGTATGGCCATCATTTCCCCTGCAGGAGAAGCGAAGTTGGAAAGGTAATTGAAATAACGTTTATGACACTTAACTATTACAACTTCTGGTTCTCCTGCTGCAGCTACTATTACTATTATCACCACCATACTCGTACCATCACTACTACTAAGAATAAATGTTACTGCTACTACCACCATCAAACGATTATCACGTATGTTAGTACCATGGCCCTACTACTACCCATGTAACCCACCGCCTCATTTTCGTCTCATATGAAGGTCAGAAATTGTCTACAAGACTTGAAAAGCACGTGGTAAATTATGGTCAAATGTCACAGTCGAATAGACGACATTTACAAGACGAACATATGGCATCTGTTAGTAATTCTCAATTGACGTTTCAACCTTTTGCCTATTGGGGCGCGGGAGTATGCCATACAAAAAGTTAGGATGCTGACGTGCTAATATCGTTGATATATCGTTTCAGCAATGATTGGAATTTTCTTACTGTTATTTGACGTACCAAATGACGTCATTTTCTTCGCTTAACGGCTTTGGAAATTTATTGATCAACAAATGACAATTATTTCACGTGTCTGTACTGCTTGGTTACTGGTACTACTACTATAAGCATCATACTAGTACCTACTACTACTACTACAACCACCAATACCATACGACTACTACTACTACCATAGCTATCATATTATTAATACTATTGCAACCACCAACTGCAGCATTATACGAACTTGTACTACTACCTTCTACAACCACAACACTAGTACTACCATTAGTACTACTACCATCACCATACTACTACTACTACCTTAATACCACAGAACATCCATTAGATGCCCATATCATGTACTAGTACGTCCATTTTATAATTATGGGCATACGGTATTCTTATAGATGTCTATAAAAATAAAACTTTATTCCGTTTTCTCGGAGCAGCTTCAGTGAGGGTTATGGGATTCATTCACGGTGCCACAGAATTAATACATTTAACTTTTAGTAAACATTTCCTCCGAAATATGCACAAAGCTAATAAGACAATCAACTTTCAGCAATAATTTTCCATAGGGTTCGCTGTCGCTTAAAAAAAAAAAAAATGCTTTGCAGCGTCGAAACTTTTCAGCGAGGCTGGATGAGCATGTGCTTCAAGGACCAGATAATGGGAATTGTTAAAATGGCAATGGGCTTCATACCCTGTACAGTCAGTGGGATACAGATTGGGTGCTCAACACAGTTCTTGTCCGGGGAGAAAAAGTTACCTTTGCTGATATGACTCAAAGCATTTTTTAAATTATTTTTTCCTTTTATAACAGTTTCAAAGTATAAATACGAGATAAAATGAGGACAAATTCGAGCCTGTTTAGTTATTTCTACTTCTAAAATAGGAAAATGTTGTCTCGTAAGTTAAAAAATAAATAGACACTTCTGGGCTAACTCAACCTCGTGCTGGTTAGAGTGACCATCTAGAAGATTTCAGATTTGAGTCCCACCTCAGAACATACAGATGTAGGTAGATATATAGATAGATGTAACAGAAACTGATTTCAAAGTGGTGATCTTTTATAACCTTACTTAAAATTCTCTTTTTCTATCTCTCAGTTTCATTCCATCTCAATTCCCTTGTGTTACGTTTAAAAGTCATCCTCTTAGCGAAAGTATAACTAAGTTACTCTTGATTTCATTTACATGGTGGAGAGTCTGATGTGAATATTCCAAACATCAACCAGCTCCTGTACGTTTTCTCCTCTCATTTCGAATGATAGAGGTCACATAGGAACTAGCAAGATTGCAATCTAGAGGAGGAAAGTGAGATTACACTGTGAGAGAAGGAGAAAATGAAATTCAGAGAATGAGAAGAAAGAAGTAACTTGGAGAAGGAGAAGATTTACCAAAATTTTCTTACCACGTAATCAGTCCAACACTGCAGAAAGGGAAAATCTTTCTGAGGATTTGCATAAAATTTGCATCTCTATTATTTTCTTCTCTTTCTTCTTGGTTTGAAATTATTTATCTTCTTGCCATTTCGTCCTTGATCGCATCCACACAGTTTCGAAAATTGACTTCCTTCCAATGGGAATATTTCTATACTTCTTCCATTATTCAATTTGGATGAATTTTATGTGATATATTTTTTTGTTTTACTCTGTTATCTCCAAAAAATCTGTTGAAAGCAGTACTGTGCCAAATGATTCTCTTTATATATACTGGAATTCATAAAATATTATTGATGTGATATTCTTGGGGTTGAAACTTGCAAAATCTTCTAACTCTCAAGAACATACGTGACACATAGGCCTACAAAGCAATTGAGACTAGTTCGTTGAAAATTTCCATCGAATGAGGTACAAGAACACTTTGACCTCGGGGTGGTCGAGAGGGGCCGATCGTTGTAGTCGAGGGGGTTAGTGCGCTAGTCCATTGACTCCAAGACCGAGGGTTTGAATCCCGCCTTGGGCATGGAAGTTTGTGTGTGATTTCAATTTAGGATGTAAGTAGTTAGGATAAATCAGTAGTCACAAGTAATTTCAGTAAAAAGGAATAAGTAATGTAAAAGGAATTAAAGCCCGCTTAGGGCGAGAAATACTTTTAAAAAGAGGTTAGAGCTCTTGCTTTCTGTGCGCGTGGCCACGGGTTCAAATCCCGCCGGAGTCCATTGAATAGAGTGGTTCGGCGTCCACTTTACCAAAAACTCTAGGTTCCGTCCTTAGAAGCTTACCAGCTCGTTTAAGGCTTTAATAACAATTCACTCACAGTCATGGATACTTCAGGGTATTTTCCAAAATATATTATTTTTAACTCAAATATAATACAAATTTGTTTATAAAATATATATATCAGAGGTTCTGCATAGTTTCTTGTGGTGATTTATATTCATTACTTTCATTAGCAGACACTTTTGGGAGTAAATTACACTTTTCGTTTAACATTACACTTGTACCAATGATTGACATCGGAAAAGAACTGGATATTCCGGTAATGGATTTGCTGTTTAGTTCAATATTGCTTAAATTAGCATTGCTGATATTTACCGAAAAGATGGTGCGTCAGGTTTTATTAGATATATAAAACTCAAATTTATTACAGGAATTCATAAAATACATTGGTTATTCTAATGTAACTAAGTTTTAACAAACAGTACTCTAACATTTTTAAAAGTATAACTCTTAATATAAAATCCAGTAAACAATTCTTCTGGTGAAAATATAAGTTTGTTACAGAAACATCAGAAAAGGTACCAAGCGGCTGTAGGTCAGTCGGTAGAGCGTTAGATCTGCAAGTTCATTTTTTGAACATGAAAATGACAATAAAATATTGAAAATATAGAACAGAAAGTATTATTTCTATGAATAAAAACCTTAGTGAAAATTGAACCTGCTAGAGAGGAAGAAATACAATTGTCCCGGCGACCAAATGTGAACAAAGAAATATTTGGTTTCAGGGTTACGTAGAGAACCCCTATTTCAAATAAGTGATATGTTAAATTACTTATAGGGCATATTCATATTGTACTAAAATATTGAAGCGTACTGTTAAAATATTGACTGTTAAAATAACAGAGA
>JAGDQP010060868.1:0-12134 GCA_022664845.1 Lepisma saccharinum
CTTTACCAATATTCTAAATACATCCAAAACACTTTATCAACTATATAAACTTATCACAATACTTACATTTTCAATTGCTGAAGCTATAACATCGTCTAACGGACCACTATTTCCAATGCAGGTCATACAGCCATATCCAACAACATCAAAACCTAGTTTCTGAAGATAAGGTATAACTCCACTTTCTTGGAGGTAATAAGTAACTACTCCAGAACCTGGAGACAAACTTGTTTTAATGTAAGCAGGAACGGACAGTCCGGCTTCTACTGCTTTCTTAGCTAAGAGCCCTGTTAAAAGAACCGAGATTAAATTAATTTTCAGTTCAACAATATTCGAAAATAGGATCAGGGTGGACAAGTTCTAATCTTATTTTGATATAGCTATAGACGAACATAAATATTATGACGTATGAAGAAGGTATTTAACTCAAGAAGTTTGTTTAAACCAATGGTTTTCAGCTGCTCTATTCAAATATTTCCTTGGGGCTCTGCCACACTTTTCGTGAAAATCCTCCTGCTACTGTCAAGCAGAAAAATCACATCCAGCAACCGTAACTTCATATCGTATAAATGCTTAATTTAAAGAATGTTCCAAACGGCAGTCCGAGTTCTAACATCAGGAATGTTGCAAGGATTTCAAGTTTGGGGGTCGGAATGTAATGTCAAAGTCGGAGGGGTGTAGACTGTAGAGTCGAGTTTTGCAGAGTGTCTATAGATTTTTAACCGTAAAAAATTTCAAGCTGGGTGTGTAAACTCGAGAATTTGAAGAGGTGATATCTCCCCAATGGAGGGGAAGGAGCCCCTGGCAAAATCCCTTTGTGAGATGTTGATATACCAAGTATTATACTGTTCGTTATGGAATTGACTGACTAAACTCTTATTTGTTTATTTGATAAAAATTCGGCCAAGTAAATCTCTTCTAATGTGAAGGATATAAGAAGCAGTCGCAAATTTATTATTATTATTATTATTATTATTATTATTATTATTATTATTCAAATGGATGAATTTCTCGGCAGGATAGGGCTACTGGTTCTCCGTGCTTCTGTGTTATTAACATAAAAATTCAATGGAGGATATTCTTCTTTGTAAATGATTGTACCATAGAAGCTGAAATTTAAATTTTGATTGTGGTTTCGAAAAAAACATATGACACACATGTTAACATTTGCACAGACGATGCGACAATATCCGGTTGTCACATACGAATAAAAGCAGTACATAAATCTTCACCTGCAGCCAATGCATTCTTCCCATGGGTGGCTAGAAAGTCGTCTACTTCTCAGAACCGATAACGATAAGAAAATAGGAATGCAATACACTTTGTACGACTATTCGTGAAGATAAGGAAAATAACTAGTCATCTTTACTGCTTCACTCAGAAATGCTGTAAAGACAAAATCTTAATAATAATAATAAAAAAAAGTTACATTAAACGCAAAAGGGTTGATTTATTTTCGAATTAATGTAAGAATAAGGGGCACTCATTTCTACAATACTTCCCACTAGAAATTCAGGTAACTGGGAAGATACTATTAACTTCCACATATAAAAAAGTGGTAAGGAATATCCCCCTGGTTAAGTCGATTTTATCTCCCCTTGCTAGATCCCTATACTTTGCGTTTATCCTTATTTACTCCAAAACTAATAGTTCTATACAAAAAGTAAAAACAAAGTATTCTATTAGTATTTCTGATAATCGGGAGCCAGGACGAAACAATAGTTCCAATCAACTTAGCGAAGAATAATTTACGTAATTAAATGTTCATTCATTAAGATGATCATTCTTTATTAAATTGTAATGAAAACAATGAATCTGTTCCGCCCACAAAGCCAGTTTTATCTCAGGGATATGCTATTTATATTCACCATACCTTATATGCATCCCAGGAACGTGGAAGATATCCTTGGAATATGCTTAGAATATTTCATGTAGGATATGTAACGGATTAATTAAGGATATTCTTCAACCGTCCATAATACTCTAATAAATCGTCACACGAAATGAGTTTGTCTAATGTTCCTACATCGTTTATTTGTTTGTGCAATCTGTTCAAGATCTTTTATGTTTCACTTCGTCAATCACTATTAACTGGTTGTCTGTTTTGTCTCACCTGAGCAGTGAAATTATTGATTGAAATCCTGCGTTTTAAATCCAGTCTATAAATAATGCTGACTCCATATTATCCCGTGAAAACGTCACACTGGGCGACTCATCTTCGATTCCCCCTCGGAGACTGGAGAGCCTGCAGCAGCACTTTAGCTAACTCAATCTTCCACGTTGGTTAATTACCAAAAATCAGTACAAGTACTTGTGCTGAAATTTTTCACTGCTATCTGAGTAATGGACTTTTGAGAAATATTTGTAGAATGTCGTCCAAGCACGCTCATCTGGAATATTCAGATTTTCTCTGCATTTACGCCAATGCCTCGCTTATTTTCGGACATTCCAGGGACATGCTGAAAATACTGTTGTACTGTGTAGGTAGCACTCAAGATTTGCAAACTTGAATAATGAACGTTACTGGCAAGGGTTTAGGTTACAATGTAAAATAAATATTGTTCTTAATTTTTGCTCATTAAAACAGCTGAATATAATTTTAAACAATGATCACAGACTATTCAGGAACATCGCATGGTGCGGCGTCAAATGCAAACAAATCCATTCTCCTCCTCTGTCCAAATCTTGCGATTGGTTAGATGCAGCTTCACAACATTTTGCTCTTCCTGATTACAAACAAATATATCCTTATCTATAACCATATACGTTGTGTGGGTTCGCTTAAGAAGATACGATCCGAGAAGATTTGAGAAGGCTAAATCATTCTCCCTCCCTCTTGCCAAACACAGCCTACAGTCTTCTGTTGTTTGAAAGAATTATCCATAAAAATTTGAGGCACAGAGTGCGATTTTGTATACTAGACAAATATACAGATTGAGCTGTATATGTTACATATTCGAAAAAGTAATCAATCCAGTTCAGGCCCGTAGCCAGGGGGGAGGGGCACCTGGGCACATACCCCCTTACGGAATTACGTTAGTTCTCTGTAAACAAGGAGTTTGTTGGCACATGGGCACACGTTCCGTAATTGCAACAGACAGTTAACTCAGTCACATATTCACACAGAAAATGCAAGTCAAATTACAACTAAACATCCAGAAAAAAAAGAAAAAAAATATCGAAGTTCAACGAGAAGACGTTTCTCAGGGATAGTTTGTGGTTTTTCTTCGGTACTTTTTTTTTAAAATTCTGATCTAAAGGATAAACCGCGTTAGCCATAAATCATCACTTACGACCTGTTCAGCCGCTGGAAAAAGAGAAACTATAAATTGCTCAAGTTTAAATGTGGGGAATGGACTTCCCCTTCTCTCTCCTTTTAAATCCCTTACAAACCCAGGGGCGTGCCCAGGACTTGGGCACCAAGACGCGTGTCCCCCCTTACGGAATGGACATGAGAGAACTAAACAGTATGTTTTTACATTCTTTTCTTTAGTTCGCAATGGTTCGTGGTGTCCTCAAATTTTGCAACGTTAACTTATTTCTCGTCCTATTAGTTAGTGGTAATTGGTATGACATATTGGCACGCGTTCCTTAATTGCAAGGTCCAATTTGACCCAGTTATATTCACATAGCAAATACACGTTAGAGAGTTATCTAAGAATGGCTACTGAACATCCAAAACAGATCGTACTTCAAAGACAAGACATTTCTCAGGTGTTTCACTCGTCACTGTATATATTAAAGATGCAAAATACGCGTATTCAATTGAAAAATCGATTAGATATTTCTGTGCCACCTAAAAATAGCAGCAGATCGATTTTCCTCTTGTCTATATTATTTCGCTATCTTTTTGATATTCTTTGCTATGCTAGTGGAAATAATAGGTTATAAACATTTTCTTAATAGTTTCCTCGAATTTCTAAAAATCTAGTCATTTGTCACGTATGTTATGTAAATTTACTGAACGGCTAGATTCTAGACAGGAGTATATAAAGCCACTCTGACTGAATTAGTTTCCCCCCCCCCCAACAGTTTCACAAGGTAAAACCGGGATGATACCTACTTTAAGACCTTGGTTGGCAAGTTGTACTGTTTACCTCGGTTGTGTTTTTGTCAGAGATAACTTTCCTCCTTACTTACAAGCAGTGGTTGATTTGTTATAAATTACGAAGGGGAATCCTAAGACTAGTGATTGCTGGTAGGTTTTAACATAGTACCTGTTTTGGTAGAAATACAAAGATTTTATCCCAGGTTGGGGTGATATTCGAAATCAACAACCAGCTATGAAATCCTCACGCACCAGGAAAAATCCCCAGAATCCCCCTCCCCCCAGGCAAATCTAACACTGCTTATAAGCTTAAATCTAAAAGTCAGTTAGACCAGAATAACAAGAAACAAACATCCGGTTTTGAAAGAACGTTGGCTGTTGGCATGAACTTTCAAATTGCCGACCTTAGTAGTCGCGACGACTAAAGCGCTCGGCAGTACAGCAGGTTGTGGGTTCGAGTCCCGCCCGGGCATTAATATTTGTGAATGTTAACATCTTTGCACTCGTATCATTGAGACGACCTTAAGTCTATGGTTACTAAAATGACCCATACAAAATAAAGTTTACCAAAATGAACTGGCAAAGTATGTATCACAAATATTTATTAATACGTAATTTTCGGATAACAGTGTCTACGAATTTGAATTTATTTGTGATATTTAGGCTTCTATGGCTTACAAAGGGATATATTACGGATGGGGATGCGGGAAGGAGTTTTCCAGGGCTTATTTTCGAAGGTACCTTATGTGAATTAGGAACCCTTGAAACCTCAGTCAGGATAGTTGGCCATAGTATCAAACCCAGGACCTCCCAAATGCGAAGCCAACGCTCTACCAACTGAGTTACGACCTTTCGTTGATAAGAGCCTGCACATTCACTCTGTTTCTGTAATAACCAGGAAAACTTTGATTGGAAATTCAGTATAGAAATTTTTCAACATATATGTTCGATGTAGTTTTGATTAATCTGGTCTTTTAGTTGTTTCTGCTCCTGCTCTCTTTTGACCTTAAAACATACTACTCAGTTTTCTTCGGATTTAAGGGGCAACAACTTCCTTTGAGGTCTGGTGTGCATATGTGCCAACAATACTAATGACAATGTTTTTTTTTCCCTTCGATATTCTGTAAGGCAGTATTCCTGATTTCCAACTATCCATCTGTTGATAGAATGCAGTGTTCGATTTACCGAGGATTTTCCCTGGTTGTTGATCCTAATCATCATCCTAACCAGGGATAAAATCTTTGTATTTCTGCCCAGATAGTAGGTTCAAACTTACCAGCTACTAAAAGTTGTAGGACCCCCCCCCCCCCTCGTAATCTATAACAAATCAAACACTGATAGAATGGTTATAACACACATAGTCAAGGTGCATTTTGGAGTTATCCCATCAGAGTAAAGGTGCTTATTTACTTATCTCTCTGTCGACACTTGATAAATAGACACATGTAAACAAACAAACACAAACACACACACACACACACAAACTAGTTAGCAGACATATAGCTTTTTTTTTAAGTCTCGAATGTAACTTTACAAATGCCTTCCACTTTGTGTGTGGGGGAGGGGAGGGGAATGCTGATCGAAACTGTGTAAAATCCGTTCTTTACCGTGTCTGAATTTTGTCTATACGCACTTGAACATTTCCTTTGTTCAAATTACTTCCACTACAGTTTCCTACGCAACGCATTTGCAATTTAGTTGCGGTGATTTGCATTCAATATTCCTCCCTGTACTTGCTGTATATAATGTCAGCATAAGGGAAAACGCACAGATCAATGAATGATATTTCGTTGCGTTGCGAACGTAAATTTAATACAAATTATATTTAATCTAGTCCCAGTTTAGGCTACAGAAAGTTTCTACACTCAACTTTTTTTACACTGTCCGTGAGAAAAATGATTGTTCTTAATTAAAGGTACCATCCCGGGATTCGACTATATTGAAGGGAAGTAGCGATTACTTTATTGAAAATAATTTTCATAAAATATCACCTACCTGCTCCTAGCATCACAGAAGGGTTACTTGTATTCGTACAAGAAGTAATCGCTGCAATTACCACCGATCCATGCTTCAAAACATATTCACGCCCTTCGTAGACAAATGGTACAACAGTATTTAATTTATCTGCAGCAATGCCAAATCCTTTAAAGCCAACCTGAAAAATATAGAGGAAGATATAAGGATCTGAATGTCCATAAATACCATTCACTTTAAATTTTAGTCAAATCCGTTTGAATATACGAGTTATATTTCTAAATAAGACAATAACGACATGCTATTTAAATCACATTACATTTAATCTCTTATCCTACGTCACTTTGGTTTACAGAATTATGGAATGATCCAAATGATACCCCTAACTGCACAAATTATTTGCACTAGCATATAAAGACGGGGAATGGCCAAACCAGTTTTACACACAGGCTGTTTCTACCAGGGTGAGTCATATGTTCGTAGCGTTGGATGGCCCCGCCCACTCGATACCTGAAAACCATGTGCAACGTGTAGAACAGGTGAAGGTGGTGGTACCAGAAAGCGTGTCACGTGTCTGTCTGATAACAGCGCCAACGGTGTGTGGGAGGAACTACGCGTTGAATACACAGTTGGCAGCTTGGTTGGCAGGACAATGGCTGAGGAGAAACTTGTGTGTCGTGTGCTTCTGCGCCATTACTGGAAACGGGTTGAATGCACCAGCAGCAGCCAAGGAAATTTGTGCCGTAGAAGGTGAAGGTACTGTCAACCCGTCCACAGTTAGAAAGTGGTTTCAACGTTTTCGGTCTGGTGACACCAGTCTCGATGACAAGCCCAAGAGTGGACGCCCTGTGACGACCTGAAGGCTGTTGAAGGAAACCCAGGAACCAGTACCAGTCAGCTGGCAGATGAGGTCCAGACATCACAAACCAGTGTTGTTCGTCATCTGCATCAATTTGGGTTTCGCTCCATGCAACCGTAAATGGTTCCCCATGATCTGACTCCCGTTCAAGCTCAACAACGTGTGACCCTGTGTGAAGAACTGCTTCGAAACCCAACTGACGACAGGTTTTGGCGGCGGATCATCACGAATGATGAAAAGTGGATGTTTTTCTTCGTTATCCTGACACCGGGAAACAATGGCTTCGACCAGGTACCGAGGCACAGCCAGTGGTTCAAAGAGAACGGTTTGAAGAGAAGACAATGCTGTGTGTGTGGTGGAATTTCGAAGGTCCGGTGCACTGGGAGCTCGTTCCACATGGTCGTTCCGTAGATGGGACATTGTATGCTGAACAGCTGCAACGGTATACGACATTGTGCACCGTCGTTATCCAGCACTGGTGAACCGAAAGCGACTGCTCCTCCAATTTGACAACGCTCCATGCCACAGGTCAAGAGGAGTCCGCCAGCACATTGCGGACATGGATGGCGTGGACATTACACACACACCCTACAGTCCCGACCTTGCACCATCTGATTTTCATTTGTTTCGTTCCAAGGCACAATTCCTGCGGGGCAGACAATTCCATTCCGTGGATGATGTGACAACTGGCATTACTGAGTTCTTTGCTTCAAAGCCTGCAACCTGGTATCGTCAGGGACTTGTGTCACTGGTGGAACGTTGGAGAAGTACCATCCAGGGTGATGGGATGTACTTCGCCGAATAGGCTTCTGTGGTACAGGGGCAGGCGGGTGCTGCACATTATCCATGAAAACGCTACGAACATATGACTAACCCCGGTAATTCGTCACACTACGTTACAGAGACGCCACGTTGCGATGATAAGGGTAGCGGGTAGTTCTTGTGGGGATGCGGCGTTGGACCAACACTTCGTACGACCAACAACCTCTCAAGCAGCAAGAACCGGCGTACGACCAACACCCCAGGGCAAAAACCTGTTGGTCGAACGCCGGTTCTACGAAGTGCTGGTTTCATGCCGGTGTTGGTCCTACGCAGGTGCCCAAAAAAATAATTTAAGACGATATTTTTTATTACGTTTTTAGGTTTATAAATCTAGGGCGTTGTCAATTTTATTGTTGGTCCCACGCCGTGTTGGTTCAACACATCTAACCCGTTTTTGTATTATTTGTTCGTCTGTGATAAAGAATTATGTATTATTTGTTCGTTTGTGATAAAGAATTATGGGTATCCTTGAGCTATTTGCAAAATGCATATCCTTTCAGACTCCGCTCACGTCACTGTTGTTGGCATTTTAAGTCAACTTCAATTTCACCGTCACGGTCTTTCTACCCTTGAAAAGCTTCATATCGTATCGTCATTAATTATTTCATAAGTCTGTGAAACAAGGAATGGAGAAGATGGAAGCCCCCGGCTAAAACCAAATCACTACTCCCACATGCGGCTAGTGTGAATGAAGGAAAACCGATGAAATTTTATCTAAAACACCCTCTATAGGTGAACTTAATTTGAATCCCCACCCCAACCCCCTTCATGCTATTCATTGAGGGCGACCTTTCTCACTACACCACAGTTACTGTTCCATCGTGCCGTATTTACCAAACTTATCTTTAGGGGCCAGACAAGGCAGCTATATCCTAAGCCTGTGAAATTGATGGAGACTGAAAATCCTCAGCAGCAGGACTCGAACTTTCGCGTCTCCCCTATGTGTATCCGAAATCAGCGACCGGAACCACAGAATAAGAGTGCTAGATATATCGCCATCTTTATCTCACGGGTTCTCTTAGTTTTCAGGGAACAGTTGAGTTTGAAACCATTCTTTGTGTTGTATTTATATTTTACGAGATTTGTTCTTTGTATGTTCACTGATCAACTTCATTATTTTCTCTTTAGTTAGGTTTTAAGTTTAAAGTTTCAAGCACCAAGGCAAACAGAACACAGTCCCTGGTGACGTGAAACACCAGCTTATTCTGTCAGCTGAAAACACACGCAACGGACCTCCCCTTCATGTTCCGCTAGTAGGGAGTCATTGAACAGACAAGAGACCCCTTTTTTAAAGTTTCTATCGCTTTTCCAGTAGCACAATGACCCGTGCAGGATTGTAAAATTTTATTACAACTCAAAAATCCCTTTGTGAACACGACACAATGACAAATACGAGGGAACGAAGGGTGAAGTCTGCCGCTTCTGTGTGTGACGGGAGGCGGCATCTTTCTGAAAAATACTTTCCATCTGAAAAACTGAACTTTGGCTTATTTCTGTCCTTCCTTATACTTCAGATGTTCAATCGAGTAAAAGAATCTTTGTCTTGTTCTCCTAGAAGTTTAGATAAAAATATTTTATTCGTGTGATGTAGGAACGTTGATTGAGAAATTCCTTGTAAGAACTTTGTAAAATCTGTAGAAGTTGTATTCTTGGCAGCTTGAATTCGAACCCAGAATCTGGTGGACGCAAGTCACTTCAGAACCAAACAACAATTATGGCTGGCAGATGTGTCTTTGTGGTTTCAATCATTTATCGTTGGATATCTCAATTCAGATAATTAATTTGACGCAACTGATTCCCGAGTCTATCACCCGTAGGCCTACATTTGCATGTCAAGACTTGAATTATATTTGTTTGCAATATTCATTGTATCCTCTGTGCGAGACAGTTAATTTTTTTCTTTTTTTGAACTAGTCTCCAATGGAGATATTTCTACTGAAAACGTAAACTTTTCTGTTCCATATTTCGGTTTCAGGTCTCTTGATAGCGAAACTATAAAATATATTTAAAAAAAAACAAAAAACAACAACATATTTTTCTTAAACAATTCGTACAAAAAAGTAAAAAGAATTTTGTTTATGCATAACTAAAAAGAAAAGCAAGGGGCGCTCTCTCATATACAGTCACTTTATAAATTCTTCAATTGGTGTGCCCCATGCTTTTCTTTTCAGTTATGCATAAAAAAAATATTTTTACTTTTTTTTTTTGTACGAATTGTTTAAGAAAAATATATCTTTCAACAGTTTTTTATATTCTTTTTTGAGTTATTTCGATATTTATTCTTTTTCTCAAGCTGTTTTGTGACCTAAATCCTAAAGCATTCTTCAACCAGTCAAATCCAATATCGTTGCAGGGTATATACTATTTATTTTAGGATAAAGAAGTCCATATTAAAGAAAATATTGAAATATACTTTTAAAGATATATAAATATAGGAAAGTATGGCAACACAGCAATGGAATATTGTGTTGTCACCCGATTTATGTCGCTGTGCAAAATTTCATTATTCTATGACGTCGGGAAATGAGTTAAATTAACGTTGCAAAATTTGAGGACACCATGAACGATTGGGAAAAAGAAAAGGATGTTAAAAAGGGACTCCTTATAATCAGCACAGTCTGGCAGTATTTGAAGAATTAATCTCAGAACCACAACAGCTAAGGAATGGTTTAGGTGTCGGTGGAAAGGTCTGCTTGGCTACACCAACTCAGAGCGCCGGATCCGTCTTGATTGGTTGCAAACCTACTTTTTACAAATTCAATTGTTCAAACTGCTTCAATTCTGTTAGAACAATATGCACCAAAATTGCAATAACTATTATTCGATACAATAGAAAATATTATGGGTGTCCCCGCCCTCAAGAAAACTGTTAGTGTTGCCCACCTATTTTAACTAAACTGAATTTTATTTATGGCCTTTACGCATACAAGGCTCATGCCTGGGAAGGGGAGGGGACAGGATTCTGGAAGGTGTCGACCAGGACCTATGTTGAAGGTGCCATCCCGGCATTTGCCTGGTGTGACAAAAAAAGGAAAAACTCCAGTCACGATGGTCGGTCGCTGGGAACGAACCCACGACCTCCGAAAAACTACGCCAACGCTTACCACTCAGCTACAGCGACTCGGTGCCAACAAAGTTTAAAATGCTTCTATATATTATACCTTTCGTCGTATCTGTATCAGTGTTTCCAAGCTATTTAATATAAAATTTAATTCATCCATAACATTAGGCGTATCCGCACCACAGCCTGAGCCATAGTTGCCTAAAGGCCTTAAAATAAATTCAAATGTATCAAATTCAAGTATCCGCACCAAACTTTGTATGCACATTATTCGACACGATAGAAAAATAATATGAGTGCTCCCGTCACTAACGAAGAACCCTCGCCAGGTGTTAGCGCCCGATTTTGATGAAAATTCGTATGTAGGTACAGTGCCTAGGTAAACCTGTACAGCCAAAATTATAGGTACTGTTGTCTTCAAATAACGACAGGGGAATCCGAGAAAGATGGATCGTAGAGAGCAAGTAAATCCAATAAGGCCCGCCATCGGCCTGAGCCAAAGTTGCCCAAAGGGCTTAAAATAAAATTCAATTCAGAATTCAAGGGCCGCCATCTTGAAAGCGACCATCTTGACAAAGCTTCAAAATTTTTAAATAGTAAGTGGGTCATGTGATGTTCTGATGTATCAATCTGTGCTGGAATGTTCCAAAAAACCAAGTGACGAAGTCAATTTTGTCATAACTCTATTCCTGTACGACAAATGGACACGTGAAATTGACCTGGAGAAGGTCACTTTCACCTAGCATTACACTTTCTTGAAATTGGGACTTCATCTTCCCTTAGTATATTTAAAACTTTATAGTGCACCTAATGTTGCGGCCATTGTCAACACATTTTCCAACATAATGATACATCTTCTGTATACTTTGGGTTTTCTTTCCTTCAACGGTTTCAACAAAAAATGTTTTTTAATCATTCGACTCTCTCATTCTCCAGGTCAATTTCACGTGTCGTTTTGTCGTACAGGAATAGAGTTATGCCAAAATTGACTTCGTCATTGGGTTTCTTGGAACATTCCAGCACAGATTGATATATCACACGACCCACTTACTATTTAAAGGTTTTGAATCATAGTCAAGATGGCGGTCATTGTCGTCATACCATCCAGCATGTATCAGTTCCTGTCCAGTATCCATTAATAGTATTTGCTTTCAATATATTAAACAGTTTATAAAACGAAAGGCGTTTTCCGTAGTCTGTACTGAATTTACTTGCTCTCTACGTTCCACCTTTCTCGGGTTTCCCTACCATTATTTGTTGACGGCAGCACCTATAATTTTGGCTGTGAAGCGGCACCTAGGCACTGTACCTACATACGAATTGTCATCAAAATCTAGCTCTAACACCTGGCGAGTGTTCCTTCTAAGAAC
>JAGDQP010060869.1:0-12134 GCA_022664845.1 Lepisma saccharinum
AAATCACTTCTCTCTTGCTGTTAGATTTGATTTGTGGGAACTGAACTTTATACTGTGGGAACTGAACTTAATATTTTTTACTACGTTTAAATTCCATATTTTTTATCTGTACTTCTTCTATTTCTCCTTCTCTCTTTCTCTCTCTCTCATTTCAATGTTTGATTGTATGTTTAAATTTGTCCCTTTATCAACTTATGTATATTGATTCGTCTCGCTTTCATTTTATCGATACTAATACATGTCTATTAAATAAAAACGTGTTCATGACTTTTGCAGATTTTAGTATGGGCGAGACGAAGGAAGGAGAAAGAGGGGGTCTGTTTACTAGAAACGATTATGGGATAAGAAGGTGCCATTTTTGTTTCCTAGCTGGACGGCGTTCGCTGTCGCAATATTTTTGATGCAAAGTGTACCATCCCGGTATATGCCTGGCGTGACTGAGGAAAACGCTGGGAAAACCTAAGTCAGGACAGTCAGCCGCTGGTACCGAACCGAGGTCCTCCCGAATACGAAACCAACGTTCTACCAAATAAGGTACGGTGCTCGGAAGAAAGCATACTCGTTTCGATGTTTATCACATGCACGGACACACAATATCATAGGCACGCCCGTAAAAAATAACGTAAATAACAACATAATATCAGAAATTATCAAGCATAAGTATCGTGCATCGTGGCCTATTTTTAAGAACTGATAGAAACAGACCTTTTCTCTTGTCTTTCATGCATAACGTTAGTGTTCTATGGAATTCATTAAGAAAGACAAAAGAAAGAAACCATGGGTTTTAAAATTCATTTTCGTTTCTCCATGTTCGGTAAGGATCTTTTCTATTGGAGAATTTGAATTAAACTTTTCAGTACCCTTCAACTAGTAGCCCACCTAAAATAAAAATTTTGTTAGGTTTCCTATTTTATTGTTTGAAATGGGACTCTCTTAAGTTTTTCATTCTTTGCTACATACTACAAGAAATCATAAATATATTTTTCAGAACACAGGACGTGTGATAATGTTTTCTGTTAAAGAAAAGAAAATTCCAACCCTTGCTCGCTCACTCACACTCTCTCAGAACCACACACCGCCGACTCAACGTTAATTGGGTGGCCTATCTTGTAGGCTTAGAGAAAAATCGTGTATAACAAAGTGATGTGAACATAATTTTGGCCATTATAGTACATTTGCCTTAATATAACATACTCTTATATCAATCATCTTGCGGAAATTATAATTTAAAAAGATCACTAAAGAATCCTGCATCAAACAACTTTGTTTGAAATAGCTAACATCAAACATTTATGTTTGAATTCTATTCTTACAAAATTTGTAGCTCTGATGGAATTCGTTCTTTAAATTGTAATAAGATAACATTGTACAGCAACTACAACATACTACAATATATTCTGATTTTTTACAGAAGATTAAAGTGTAAAAATAATACATTTTTTGTACACATACCTTTTCTGATAAGCTCTTAATGTAGTGCTCAAGATGTGTAAAAGTAACACGTACAAACAATGTAGGAAGTTTATCATATCTTTCCCACGATGAATTTTGAAATCTTATAGAAATACTAAAACAGATTAAATGATAATAAATTAATAAGAAACAGAATATAACATTAAAACACAAGAAAGAAAACTGCGTCCATTTCTCTCGGTACATCTTTCCTTACAGCGTCTTTCATTCAAAGTGTCATCATAATCAACAGCCCTGCTAGAGTGTTGCTTGTTAATACAGCCTGTATATCACTCTCTGCCTTGTAATTTGATGTCCTGCGTTTGACATAGCTTGTGGGGTCACAAGTGATTTAGAGTCTGCTTAAAACTGTAGGTCCCATCCGTAGAATGTCATCTTTATCTGATGGAAGGCAACGGCAAATCACAATCAGATCACCTGCCTCAAAACAGAACGTTCATAATCAAATTAAACCATTTCCAATTCATTTCCGGATGAAGGCCTTCTCAATTTTCTACCACTGATCTAGGTGAATGTTGTTCTCATCCATGAAGCTCCTGAAAAACATTTGATTCCGTCTATCCACATTATATTTACTAGTCTTCTAAGTCGTTCCTTTTCTTTGGGAACCTAATATAGAACATTTGTTGTCCATCTTCCATCTATGTTATCGACCTATCTCCACTTCATCTTCTTCACAGTTTTGGTCACATTTTCTACTTTTCTTTGAGATCGAATAAATTCATATGTACTCCTCTCTTTCCTAGTTATTTCTAGCATCCATCTCACCATTGTTGTTTGTGTTACTTAACTTCTATGACGTTTCAACATTCGATGCTCTCGCAACTATACAGCGTCACAGGTAAGGCACTCTGATTATACACTTCACACTCGTTCGTAACTTGTTTTCTAAAATAAAGTTGTCTTCCAAACAAGCTCAATGCCGTTTTCCACTTATTTATTTCCTCGGTAATCTGGGTTGGATATTCGATGTTTTCAACTGATCTAGGTAAACATACTCGTCAATTGCGCCAATCTCCTCTTCTTGAAACTTCATTTCTTTTTTTTCTGCATGTTTGCCTTACATTACTTTAATTTTACTTAAATTTATTTTGAGTTCTATATTCAATATCTCATTGCTTAATTCTTTTTTGTTGATCTGAACTTGTCTAATTTCATCCAAGTCTAAATTTCTGAACAATTTCTAGAAAGCAGAAATATATTATAGAATATATTTTTACATATAAATTTCATATCTTGTAATTCTTCAAAGAATCTGCGTTCTTGTGCTGTGCAAACTGTCCTTTAAAACTGTAAATGAAGTACATTTTTTCCCTCCAATATAATGTTGTTCTTGTAGTCATTCACCATTTTGATTACTTAAACTTGAATTAAAATATTCAGTCTTGAATTTCACTACAAACTTGATAAAAATTTCAGAGGTTCAAAATAAACCATGGTTTGGGCTTCATAACTAATTAGATCATAAGAAACACAAAATATATTTTTAATAAATGCAAGTGCATTTCAATGGAGAATTATTCTTGAATATTTTGAGTTTTGTTTTTCGGCACTACGGTTTTGGGAAAGTGATTATTTTTTCAATTCTTACGTTGCTACCTGCATGTTGCTATGAGCAATTAATTATGAACAATTACAATGATTAAATATTAACTTATGTTTTCGCTAATAGACCTGCGACAGTAGCACAACAAACTTACTTACTTACTCTATGGCTTACGGAACTCGCAAGTTCATCTCCGTAGTAACAAACGTTCGCCATAGGATTTTATCCTGGGTAAGATGAAGTAGCTCAATAAAATATTTAAATAATTTAAAATAAAAACTCAATGTTTTTTAAGGAAAAATTTTAAACATATTTTTTTAAATACAAGTATAATTATAAATTCTCCAGACATTCATAATTTTAAAACGCGTTTTAATAAAACCTGTATTTTACTTTATTTTAAAATATAAAGAAGTGATTGTATTGAAGTAGATTTCAAAATGGTATTAAAATTATAATGTTTTAAAAATTCTTTTGACTTTTCTTTCACATTTTTTAAAATAAAAATGTGTTTTAAACTATTTATTTAAAATTCTAAAAAGAAAATAAAAATATTCTTGGAGCAATTTTAAAATATATTGTTTACATATTTTTTAAATCAGTTTTCAATGTATATTTTTCGTCCGATGGTACACAACGTGATATATCCTTTCCGTTTTAATATTGAAGAATTATTTTTGTTCTTCACTCATCACAGAAATGTAAATATAGTTACTACGCAGAACGATTTCTCATTTATATTTCTTTTCTCTTATTCATTTGTTTGTCTTTCATTAAACTGCAAAAAAAGAAAAGAGAAATCAATAAACTCAAGAGTTCAACATATTGTTGTGTTTTTCATCTGCCAGAAATATTTATTTTAAAATTATTGATCTCAACATTATATTTATTATTAACAATCCTCATCTAAATTGGAGAACTACATAACTAGATTTTGATTGTTTAGGAACCAAATCTGCATTTAGGACCGATTAGGAAGAATTTTTGCTTTAATGGTGTTGATTTTCTCTCAATTTCGTCTGTTAATTAATAGTAGTAATATTTCAGTCTTTAGTCATATTCAGCAGCTATCTGCTACGATATTTATTCGGAAGATCAGTGACAAATAGATAGGTAGAGGAAGATCAGTGATATTTTTAATTTATCGAGGAATTGAAATTAACAAGATGATCAAGTGTAATGAAGAATTAGCGATAACAATCTACAGATGTACTATCACTTTACCACCAGTTGGCCGAATTGTTAGCGCCGTTGTTTCTGCACGCGAGGTGCCGAATTCAAAACCGAGTTTGCACTTTAGGGACCATTCAGAGAAATGATTCGAAGCTCTCTTTACCAAAAACAAATTATTATTGAGAGTCATGCAATCAAAATTAAATGGCTTTTTTTAATGTGCTTAGCGCGGCCATTTACTTCGACTTTACCATTGTTGTTGCGATGCTTAAATATTCCGAATCTGGAAACCGAGCGACCGTGGCTCAGTGATAGAGCGTTGGCTTATCATTCGGAAGGCCCTGGGATCGATCCAAACGGTCGACCATCCTGACTGAAGTTTTTCCAGACTTTTTCCTCAGTCATACCAGGCGAGTGATGGAATAGTACCTACAAAATAGGGCCTGGCCGCATACCTTCCAACATCCTCTCCCCACCCTATCTCGGCCTGAATCTGAGATGCCTAAAGGCCTTAAAATAAATTCAAATTCAAATTCCAAGTGACCAAGTCTATAAGGATTGAAACTTTTAATAGTTTTGTTCAGTTCGAAGTTCCAACAGTGACACGAACTGCAATGCCAACGGTCTTGTCTAAATTATTTTACCTTTGAGAATATCATTCCCACATTTTTCTGGCATGCTTGAAACAAAGTTTAATCGCATTAACAACGTCGAGAATTAGGGGACAAATCCTAAACTGGATGGAAAATAGATACAACTCCCAAACCTTATTCTCCTTTAGAAATGTTTTGCCAGAGATTAGTAATAAATTCCAGTTTTCGCGACTGGTAGTTGGTTCTTACGTCTTGAAGGGAGCAAGTTTCAGATATCAATTGGATCATACTCGCATAACTTACTTTAAACAATCAGGATCATTTTCCAATACGTAACTATGACAAAATTGGCATTTGGTTAATAATTGCATAAGACTGTGCGTGTCCAATTATTCAGTATAGTAAATTTAACGCGTTTATCCTACAATGTTAGGTGACCCACATAACAATACTGTGTTTTGAGTTGCATACTCACCGGGGAGTAATGACTAAATTTCGTAGGAAGTTTAGTTAGTTAACCCAAAGCTTACAGTAAGAAGTTTACGTAGTTTCTTATGTTTTCACTCCTTCTTGCCATCCCATGATATTGAACTCATGTTAGTCAAGACTATAATTTCTTTTTAAAAAACTGGATTCTTTGTTCGTATTTTTATGTGGGTGGGATAGACAAGAATGGTCTAAGCTCTGAGGGCTGAGTTTTCTCCAGCCAGCACAATTTATAGTCAGAGATGGGCAAAGTGTACCACCTTGAATACCTGCCTAACTCTAAGGAAAGCCATGGGAAGACCCAATAAGCATGATCGGTTGCAGGATTTGTACCTGCGTGCCTCTAAGCTCGCAACCACGAATTCCACGGATCCAACCTCGGATCCACGAATTCTGTCTAGACCTCAGTGATTGAACTTAGCACAATAGTTCTTCGCGAAAGTAAAATCTTATATGGACTCTACTCGACTAAGATCCAAAGCTAAACATATAAAAGTGACACATATGAAATGGAGAATACACACGAACACCCCAAAGAATATGTGTCATGCCTCCGTTGTCCAGCAGTCACGACCGGTGGGTTCCGATGAGTACTACGGAGGGGCCACGGGTTTGAGTCCCGTTCACGTCGGCCACATGGACTTAAGTTTTCTAGACTCAAACCCACAAACGGAATGCCGTGATGGTATCTTCAATAGCGGCTCTGGCAGCTATCACCCAGTCTATAAAACACATTGAAAAATAAATAAAAATGATAAGTACCTATCCCTTCCATAATTCTGTTCATAACTGTAAATTATATAAATAGAGTACCGGTACAGGAGAATAGTGAAACGTTCCAAAATTTTTCTTCGGTACCTTTATTCTCTTCGTCGTCTATGTGTTGAAGAATGTACCAAATTATTAAGAGCAATCGCGAAGGAAACAAGCTATGACGAAGGAAACAACAAAGTAGCCGTTCCAACAGTTCAGCCATTTCTTTAAACCCAGAAGACATATCAGGACGTTCTACATCAATAAATGTGATATTATGTTATGTTATGGGAAATTATGTGTGTTACAGTCCGTTTCAACGAAACAACTCCCTGTTAAAATTTTCGCCATCCGTACATTTAACCTACTGAAAAGATTACACTTTCATAAAAAAAATTTGTAGCACTCATTGGTCCTTGAATTTAAATGTATGTTTTCGCTTTAGTAAATAATGAACAGTACGTTGATGAAGGTAAATGAGTTATACTGTCATACTTTACAGTGTAGCTACCGAAATTCTTAAATAAAGCATTGTTTGTTCAGTTTGTCCAAAATTTTATAATCCAATTTTGAGGGGTGAAAGAGTTGAATATAAGGCTACAACTTTCTGTAATGTTTAGTCCTGCCAAGCGAGTGTCTGCATGCAAAACATTGTGGCCCTAAATCATGCCCCTTTCTTTCTACGGGTGTTCAAGCATGGTCCTTTGCGAAATATGGTGAAATTTTTATTTCTCATGCTAATTGTCATAGGAATTTATCTCAAATTTTCTTAGATGCTAAGTCGTACGTGTGGGAGCATGTTTCTCACACTCCTTCTACGATATTTGAGATTCTAGGGTAATTCGATATTCACAAATCGAAACAACGCAAGTTAATTTCTCAAGGTAGAACCTGTCAGCTATCTGGAAAAAACGAAAAAATGTATTTACCCCTTTGCAATAACTCATGAACAGCTAGGAGAGCCAAAGATGCACATACTCGCCGTGAACGAAGCAAGGGCTGATATGGAGATAGCCCTCCACCATATTCTCGACCTACTGCACGAAATTAGGTGGGATGATCAGTCCTATCACTCGACTCCCTTTACCCGCCAATAGCGACAGACATGAGAGCACAAAAGAAAAGTCTCCACAGTCCTGGCCGAGATTTGAACCCCTGTCGCCCACGGTGGAAATATAAATTTTCAATTAATATAAATAACATTTGGCTGGGCTCCATTATGGTTATTTCTAACTTAAGCGTTCCTCGTTGTTTTATAGTAATTCTACTAAGAAGAGATCTGTATGATACATTTTCCTTAAGCAAATTTTGCTCTCTTAGTTCTGCTATTAAACAAGAATAGGCTTCTGACTATTGTCTGATTGCTTATGAGGTTTGCGTTGAGTTAATAAGAAAATATTCTAAGCAATTGTTGAGGTTTTAGCTTTCGTATACTTCTTTTACACTTAATTAACATATTGTTTACGCATATTTGTTGTACTTACTTTCTTGAAGAATTTTAAGCTCACTCGCTGACTATTATAGCATAGAGTGGATTTAGTTGACTCGCTAAAGCTATTTGAGGTGAGAAGAATTATGTGTACAGTCTGATCCTGAATAGAAACACTTAACAATTCGGAAAATTAATGTTTAATTCCGTTAATGTTCCAACATGCGAATAATCAGGTTTGGATGAAAACGTGAGCAATAGTGTTGCCCACGAGACGAGACAGAGAAATGCCCATAAAAAGACGAGACGACACAGAACTCTCGTAGCAAAAGGAAGCGAAAGGGAGTTGAATAGGTTCTTAGTTGAATATACCTCCCCGGCATTTGTCTGGTGTGACTGACTAAAACCCTGGAAAGCGTGAATCAGGATGGTTGGTCACTAGTATACAAACCAGGACCTATCGAATCCGAAACCAACTGGAAGAAACTTGAAGTTCAATTGTCCAACGAACAAAATGGGAAAATATTGAGTGAGATACAACTGATGTCAATCAGATAAATATAAAAATCAATTCATCGTATCCGAAATGTATGTTGGTCTGAGTGACAGAGGAAAAGTCTGAAGCGTACGTGACTAAATGATATGGGCATCGTTGCTATGTTTCAACAATGTCTTTCTGGGACGGTGGAAGAAATGAAAGCATCTACTTATTTCTACAATAGGTGTCATTCATGAAAATAAGTTCTTTACAAGGGAGGGGGGGGGGAAGCTTTTTCCGAAGTAGCAGCATATTAAAGAGCTTGTCTTGTTAATTTGATACGTTCTCTAACGTCAGATTTAGTACCATACTAAGACGAAAAACAAGTATGCATCATGTTCAAATAATGTAATTTCAAGACTACACCGTGCTTCGTACGTATAGTGAAATACTGATGTTAACACCTCAGGCGATGCCTATTGTATTCCGTATAACTTCATATGCAATGTTAATATGCAGCCTTAGTACTGTTATTATATAACATATGTCCAGGAAGATATAATTTTCTGCCACAATGCACACAACATACTCCGTTGTATGGGTGCATCATACGATTAACATGATGTAACAATTACAATTTTAATGCTTCTTTCTGTATCAATTGAAGCCACCATGTATTTCTACGAGAATACACAAACTACGAAGTATAGGTATTCCAACAAGTACTAAAATATGTGATCATGAAAACTACATTTCAACCAATACTATTCAATGCCAAAACTGAATATGGCCATTAATGTTTATAATTGAAAAAAACCACACTTAGGAACATGAAACCTCAGTTATAGAATAATACAAAACATTATTATACCTCCACATGAAATGCAATAACATATAACATTCATTTAGTTAGAATAGTTTGACGTAGTAACAACAAAGTAACAGTGCTATCACCCCCCCCCCCCCCCCAACAAAAGTGTTGCTAACTAGCCATAACCACACATACACGCTTCATGACGGATTTATTTTCTTCGTTACTTAACGCAAAAAATCTGGCTTGTGGCAACCCTGACTCAATATACCAACAACGCATCTCGTGTAGTTCGTCGAACCGCCGAGTGGAGGCGCTATAATCGATTAAACCTTGAATGTAGCGGGGCGGGAGGACAATTGGGCAAAAGAGAAAGAGTGAAAGAGGTATCCTACCAGAGAGCGGAGGAGAGCGGAGCCAAAACTTGGGGAAGAGCGCGCGGTTGGATCTCTGAAGCAGCACAGTGTGTCTCGGAGTGTTGGCGAGTGAAGGTTCGCTTGGTGTCTTTGCACGTGAACTCAGAAAAGCATACGACAACAACAATTTGAGATAGAGAAACACTTAGGCAAAGTGCTTCCGGGTTTTTTCATTTTCTTAATTGTTTTCTTCCGAACAGAGTTTTTGGAGGAATTGATCTTTTCAACAAGCGGTAAGTGCTTACAGATTTCTTTTTGTCTTTATTTTAGAAGATATATCATCTCCAAAACTGTTTTTACTATCTACCTCTTTCAGTTGAAATTTAGAAATAAGGTTTTTATTTATTATAGCATTATTATAGCATTGATTTCGCAATAGCATGAGCGACAAACATCAGCTTTTTCACATAAGTATTTTGCATCGAACAATAAATTTGAGAATTTTAATATTCGGAGATTCTCGAATTCTGTCTTCGTTTATTCTAATATCCATGTTTCTGGAGCCCGAAAATAACAGTGATTGATTCCCTAAATCAAGTTTCTGTTCTTCAAGAAAAGTAGAAATAGGATTTTTAAAAAAAAGCGGTTAATTGACTCGTTTGTTATCTTTCTTGAGGTGGATGGTATCTCGGCATCGAGATGCGAAATTGACTGTTTACATCTGACGATAATTTTCTTTACTCCACTAAAGTGACATTCTCTTTTCGTGAGATAACAAATCTCCAATAAGATTGCTGTCTTTTCTTGTCGATTTTTTTAATTGATACGTGTAATACAATTGGTTACAACAATTGACGTTTGAAATTGTAAAGGAGGAGGGAAGGCGGAGTGTTATCTAGAAAAACGTTGAGGTCTTAAAAGAAAATTAAAATGAATATTAAATTAGAAAAGTCATACAGTAGAAATGAATCGGAGTCTATTTTAAATCTTTATCTCATTGTTACCAAATGTCTCCACTACACCAATGGGATGTCAAAATACAAAACAGTAGGAAATTCTTCTTTTTCCCATTTATTTAATATATTTTAGAATGCTTGAGACCCGGGAATATTTATTTGGGTCATTGATATCCAAGTTATCTCGTCATTGACGAAAGTCATTCTTCCTATATTACTTTTAAGGACTTTTTTAAAATAAATTTTAACGTCTTTAGAAATCAGTAGGGCCTAATTTGATTGATGGAATTTCTATCCCGGCCTTAGTTAAAATATCTTTAAAATCTTTCTGTTATGATACAGTTATTTGCTTCAATTCGTAAACAGTATCCTCTGTGTTACGTTTTGTGTCAACTATTATTAGGAACTATACAAGGTTATGTTCTCATCACAACCCTATTTATTCTCCTGTCAATCAATTTACGGAGCAAATCCAGTTTACGGTAAACACAAAGTAACCTATTATTTCCTAACAAAATATAATCTAAACTAACCTTAAGTAGCTACAGCTAAACATATCGTAATGAATGTGAAGGGAAAATCTTTAGAGAAAAAAAAATGAAATTCAATAAAAAGTTCGATTTCAAGGTCCATGCTTACCCTAATCTGGAATAGAAGCGCAAATCTAAAATGAAATCTAGAAAAACACACCTAAAAGAGTAAACTTACACTAAATGTATAGTTTATAAACATTGTGAGATGTTTTGTAGCTTCATGTACTGGTGTAGGCATGTGTAGGTGTATAAATAACTATGCAGAATCTTGTTTTATGTTATTATAACGTTGGCAGAAACATATTTCATTACTTCCGTTCGTGTAACTGTTTGACAACAATCTGATGAAAAATATAAGGATAACAATAGCAATACATGACCAATGCATTAAATTAATAATTACACTTCTCTCGTCCTTACAGGAGGTTAGGCTTTAATTATCAAAATTATATTGTATCATGTAAATATCAACAAAAATTGTAATAAGAAAAGACTCAATGGTGATTTAGTTTTTGTTTACCTATTTACATTTAAAAAAACACAAGAAAATTGGAATCTAAAGTTTCTAAATTGCATCGTCATCTAGCCATTCTATTCTTTGCGGAAAGAGGTGGTAGGAAAGCATTTGCGAAAAGATAATGCTTCGCCCCATCTTCCAAGACATAAATCAGAAAAATTTCCTTCGTAATAGAGAAAGCATAAGAGAACAGAAGGAAGGCATAGTGAAAAACGTGTTCACTGCAGGAGGAAGGGGAGGGAAGGATAAATTGAGGATTGTAAAGCAAAGAATAGCGGAAGCAAGAGAGAGAAAGAGAGAGAGAGAGGTATGAAGGAGAAGGGAGTATAGATTCAATTTCTGGGGCCGCGCCGAGTAGAAATTAAGAGTATTCTCTGTCTAACCTCGTCTCTCGGCTACCCCCTTCCCCTCCCCCCGCCCGTTTTCCGTGATTGTTGGTTGTGATTGCATTCCCTGAAAGATTCGCTGCTAGTAAAGTCCCCAGTGGTTTTCTGGGGGGAATGTTTTTAATCAGGCTGGAGATTGGACCGGTTACCGCCCTGAATGCGGCGTAGATTGTTGCTCAGATAAATGCTGATTGGAAGCTGTCAGCTCCGAGGTCTCCCCCTTCCCCTCCTCCCCACCTACCCGTGTTCCAAAGCGCCCACTTTTTTTTAACTTTTGCTGTTTTTTTTATGTTTTTCATTCATTCAGTAAACGAACTGAAGCGGTGCTAGTGTAGAGTGGAATGGCTGGAAAAAGCGAATAGGATAAAAGAGAGAGAGAGAGAGAGAGAAAGGGGGAGAGGTGGTAGTCAAGAGTTAGTTGTATGGATGAAGGTACTGTATAAGAGGCAAGGTCCCTATTCTATACGTGTAAATTTGGTACCTATTCAAAAAACTTGAAAAGCACGTTGCTTTTTACCTTGCGTACTCCGCACAATCTGGATTTTCTCTCTCTCTCTCTGTGTGTGTGTGCTGAACCAAACCCAAAGAAGCTTTCTCCCTCGGCACCGTCTATGTCTCAATCCTATCAACATTGTATCATTAAA
>JAGDQP010060870.1:0-12133 GCA_022664845.1 Lepisma saccharinum
AGTTGAAATAAAAATACGTTTTTTCCTGTTTTTTTTCCGGTGTTCAATTTTTCCGGTTTCTTTAAAACACTAGTTTTGAGCCATCTGAAGCTGGTTTTTTGTTGAAGATGACAACTCAATTTAAAAATCACAGTTGAATACCTTTTTGTTTCCTTGCCTGTTCCTGTTAGGGTCTAGGAAATTCATGTTACCGCCCATACAATTCATTTTACCTTACCATCTAGGAAATTCATTATTTTTTTGTTTTCATCCAAGGTTTAAAAATACGAGCAGAATGCTAAAATTATCAGAAAGTATAATAAACCACAAATTATTATTTATCATCTTATTGAGAGCTACATAAGGCGATAATATTATTATTCCATTGTGTTATAAAAAGAAATCTGTTAGACTTTCCAGTTTACAAAATGGTACATGCACGTAGGAGATAAAGTGAATTCCACTTCTTGGGTGCTTTTGTAAATCGAGGAGCGAATATTAAATTGAAAGTTTCATCTTTGAAAATAGTAGAAGATTGTTTGATGGTTAGACAGATGCGCTCGACGGAGTAGGAATCTATATTTATAAGTCTTGTCCAAGTGCGAGCTAGTTGTGCCTTTAAACAAAAAGTGATTTCATCCTATATTGAAGTTATTATTCACGACATGTTAATGAACCTAAGTATGGATTGCGTCTCTTTAACCATATTTAATAGTTGATCGTCTTGACTGAATAATGCTATCTATTTGTTGACAATATAATAGGAGTATGTTAACAGTAAAATCAAGTGTGTACGAATTTAACCCATTTTACGTTCATAGAAACTGAACACGCAATCCTTTCAGCCATCTTGGGGATCCTGTTGCCGCCAAAATCCTTTAGATATAATTTGATTGTGTTTGTATTTCTCTAATGTATATACTTAATTACAGCGTTAATTTTATTAGTTACGTTTTATTATTGTTAAGTACCAAGAATATAATGTCTGTAAGAGATCGTTTTCCCTGGTTCGGTTGGTTTTGTCGACAGATCATTTTCTAGACACCACTTCGTCGACAGGCACGTTTTATCGACAGCCACTTTGTCGACAGCTCGCTTCATTGACAGTTACGTTCTTCGACAAAACACTTGTCGACAGGAACATTTTGTCAAGAGCTCATTTCATTAGTATGTAGAGTACGTCAAGAGCATATATAATCTACGGGGTTATATCATTTGGCGATAACTTTGTGGACATAATTTTAAGTCAAGGTTACAGGCTGCTTCCATCCATAGCACAATTAAGAAATATGTTTCAGCTTATTCGTAAAATAATATATGCAATGTAATACAATTGTTTGGCTTTGCTGCAACTAGTGAAGTAAAAGGAAAAATTGAACGCCAAAAAAAAAACAAAAAAAAACAGGGAAGGGATCCAATTTTTTGTGCTACTTTAAAAAACTTGTTTCTTTTTTATTTTGAGGCAGCTAACATTAAGTGATCATTAATAAAAAGTTAAAAAGATAGTATTTAGTACAAATATACATTTAGTATAAATAAATCTTTATTGAGACTCGCAGAAACATTACTGTTTTTCGTAAATGTGCATTCCATCGATACGAGCGTGCAGCCAGTTATATATTGCATTACGATGGCAAATCTAATGCAACGGAAACTTACGTTTCTTTCCCCATCTTATAACATCGCTAATCGGAAACTTTTCAAATACATATTTTAAGAAAACCCGAGAACAGACGTGTCTTATATAAGTAAATACCTTCTTATAAATATAATGAACCCGTTCGAACTCTGAACAGTTTCAGGGCGAAATAGGTGTAGTATATGAAAACTACGAATGACTTATTTTGTAAGTTATAACTTGATAGTCGTAGAAAATAAATTTCATATTTGAATATAATGCTTTCTGAATTTTTGAAGCTCTTTTGTATGTAGGAAAAGATAAGAATTAAATAGATTTAAAAAAGACTGGGTGTTATAGAAAGGCAAGTCGTAATTAAGCAACTTATTTTAGGCTATTGTGAATATTATACATGCTTTTCAAAATCAGAATGTATTACTATGAGTACTAATAAGTCTGAAGGCACATATTGCTCTGTTACTCATTATTTAGTTAATAATTGTTCAAAATATTTAATTTATGGTATGATGATCAAGGAACTACATTTTATTTGCTGTATTCTGTCATTCTATACATTGCCCCAGTATTTTAGAAAATAAAATATATTAATATCTCTTTTCTATTGTAAAATAAATTATTATCAATTTATTATTGTAGTTTAATGCCAACCATATCTTTGTTATATACTCTAAAATATTTACACTAGCTCATATGGTCAGTCAGAACCCAGAGCAGAGAGGCAGAAAGCATAATGAGTGACTGATAAAATTTTGTTACGAAATTACGAATCGTTAAGGTGTTCTAAGAGGCTTGAAATACATTACATTCATTAAATTATTATTTTAAGTTGTTGGAAACCACAAATTATCTGCTAAGTAGTAAATATTCGTGATGAAAAAACAGAAGAACAGATTTTTTCAATAAAACCTCGTTTTTTTGGCCTAAAAACGATTTTCTTGTTTTTTCTTCTTCAAAATTTTAAGTTTTTCCCGACCTTTAAAATACTAGCTTCCAAAGTGCTATACAAAAACCTAATCTTACCTTTGTCTAATTATTGCGTTTGTAAAATATCGAGTTATGAAAAACGCGTTAAAAAATTTAATTGCAGAAAATATATCTTTTGCGCCATCTACTGAGCATTATCCTCCAAAGGTTAAAAATTGAATTGAGAAGTTCAGACCATATGATATACACTACCCGTAAGAGAAAATTACAAGAAAATATTAAAAAATATCCTTGGTCTTGGGCGCGCGCATATTGCATTTTTCAAAATTGATAAAAGAAAATCGTATTTTTGTTGTAGTAGAAATGTGATATTAAGTAATTTTATTCTAAACACTAATTTATTAGTGAAATTTTTACTCCACCCATTTTTTCTCATGATCTTGTTGTACTATAGACTTCTGATTTGTAGTACAGAATAGTAACTTTTGTAATAGTACGGTGCTATTGTAATATCAATATTTATTATTTTATTTATCCGAGATGGTCAATATTTTTTGCTCTTCATGATATTTAAACCAGATTATTCAATATAATGGAAATAAACCTACGACAATTTTAATAAGGTCTTGAAAAGTAGTTATCTCCATTTGATTAACATTAATGTGAATCATATTCTGTATCAAACTTTCGTGTGTTTATTAATAATACGTTGGTCGATTTTAATAATACCTAGAAAAATAACAATAATAAATTATCTTTTTAAACACGTTAATTGTATTCCTTTAAAACTCTTGTTTTTGGGCTAAATAATTTACTTTTGTCTAAATTTTTACGTCTGAAGGATCAGGTCTCTCTCTGATTACTCTAGGGAGTACGCCAGGATTGTAGTCGAAAGTTGGTGTCTGAAGTTACTGGGAGGTGTACTTCATACGTATGCATTAATATTATTAATATATCCACCTCATATACAGTATAACCGCGCGAATACGAAATTTCGGATAATCCGAACAATTCCGAGTGAAAATTGATCGTGAAACTAAGTTTTTGACAAAAGATTTTGATTTTTTCTCTCGTCGGATAGGCTATTTTTAACTATTAATTTCTACTTGACTCAACCGTGCCTGTCATGTTTTATTTATTCTATTGCAATGCACTAAATGATATGGTATATTTACTGCATGTTTTAAACGTTTTTCTAATAATTCGAATTTTTCGGATTCCGTACAGGGCTCAGCCCCAATTATTAAAGATTCTCTGGGCTGTACTGTATAAAGTATGAGCACGCGCCCGTGTATTCGTTAAATTCTTTTCAGAGTGACATTTTTGCAAAACTTTATATTGACAAATTTATTATATATAAAAAGCAATCCTGATTTTTATTATCAAGGAAACCAATTTATACCTTTATCGTTAAGTAGTAGCTAATTTTGAATTGTATGTAACATTTACATTTTCAATGCACCTCAATAAGATTTTATCTTCACGTGTTGTATTTCTTTCATCGATCAGAATAAAATACCAACAGAACTAATCTCTTTAAAAGCATTAAAAATTTTCTTACTTTGAAACTATCTACTATTTGAATCACTATAACGTTATTATTTACCTCAGCTGTAATTACAGGACAAAAATAACATATTTTAATTTGGTCGTAAGTTCTACATTTTCAAACAATTCTGGAATGTAATTGTACATTACACCATAGTTGCTAAAATAGCTTACACAGCAAGCCAAATACCGACCGCGACGGCGGCCGACCAACTAGTAGTCGGGAAGTAATCGGAGGAAGTGTTCGCGACCAGTAAGTGGCATTTGGTCGTCCGCCGTCTGACGATATAGAGGCGTAATCCCGCCCAAAACCTACTCGTCGACGTCGGTTCTTTGTTTTTTAAAATCCGATGTTGGTCAACCCCGCCTTCGCCGACCAAATGTCGATAACGGACCGACATCGCCTGGCTTGTTGGGTTAATCGCTGTACCATGCACTCTTCTTATAAGATCCGAGATCGATAACTGAACTGACCATTGTGGCCTTCCCAATTTTCGAAGTGGGAAGGGGCAAACCGTGTTCTCACATTTTTAATTTTGGATTTGGCGTACCCCTTTGCTTTTATTAATGGCAGCTTATTGCCTTTACTTTCAATAGGCACTCGACGACGGGGTGTACCCTTACTTTTTCTAACCCACTTGGTTCTCTGAGCCTTCCTAAACGTCCTTCCAAACAAATGCCGAGATCGTACGCGGAAGCTAAGTCAGAGCTTCCGCCCTCAAAATTTAGTTTTCTTCCTAACAACGTTAAGGTGGATTGACGCACGAATTATTACACATCATTGTTTATTTCATTTGAAAGTGTTCAATGAAAAATACCAAATTCAACTTTTGACCAATAAGTTTTTTTTAGTTAAACATAAATATTTGCTACAGTCACATATATATTTACTGAAGAACGTCTCCGATAGCGGATGCTCTATCGCTCGCTTTTCTTTCGGTATAAATTGGACTTTTGAATACAGTTCTTTAAACTTTCACGACGAGAAAGCATTACTATGATCTTTCTTTTTCAAGTCATGTAGAAATATGCTTCATCGATGTTTAGGGCGATCGGCGAGAGCTAAGTGGGAGAGCGTTAACCATGTGGTTATCCGGGAGCCCGCACAACACCGAACGTATTATAGAAAAATTCCGGAAGAACAGCGTGGCGTAAGAAAGCGGCGAATGTTATCAACAGAAACGGACTCAATAATGATTCATTTATAGTGAGTTTCAGCACACCAAAATTCCCAAGTAATAGCTCCTGCAGTCACCTTCAATCACGTGACTACAAAGGGAAAATATTTAATAAAAATGTAGATAGCTAGACTTTCCCATGAAATGTTTAGCGCCGCAGCAAGGAACCTCTCTTATCTATACTAATCGAAATTTAAATACAGTATTGCCAGTCCCAAGAGAAATAAGATAATCCATACAACTGTGGTAATAAACATTTCATCAAGCAGTATTTTTTCTAAAATGTCTAATCTAGTTTTTTAAAGTATGTAACTAGTGTCATAATATCTTTGCTAAGGAAATCGTTTCAGAATTAGCTGTATTTGCTTCGAGCCACAACTTCACAGGTTAAGGGGTAAAACAGAAGCTCTTATAACTACTGTCTGCTAGTCTGTGTGTGTTTGTGCGTGACTGTACGGGCAGGGCTGAGCGCTTGAGTGATACGGTGGTACCGTATTGAAACCCGAGTAGGGAAAATATGACTTTCTGTCTCCGGCCACTTCTTGTCTGTCTGTTTATATGAGTGTATATATTACATCACGAATTCCACAGGCTAAATTACAAACCCAACAGCGTCAACACTACCCACCATTTGTTTATTTTTAATATGTTCCATACCGCTGGTTCTTATTTATATGCTTTAAAGTGTTGAAACAAAGATTAGAAATATAAACGGATATGTAGAGTGCATCTACCTAAGCCTTTTGGCTTGGTTTCAGTATTCGTCCTGTTCATTGTGATTCGTGCACCCTCCTTTTCCGCTGTGCACACAAAGCAGACGACAAAACAGCTTTACTGGATAATGAGTAGGGAACAGTCAGCAAACGGAGTATTTTTGGGAGCAGACAGGAAATGTAGCCCTGAGAGTAATTCAAAACTGCTACTAACATTTGAATTTATATTGCCATATTGACATTTACAAGAAAATTCCCGAAATTTCTCACGATTAAATTTGGAGCAAGAACATGGGTGTTTAGTGATCTTCCTTGGGGGTTGTGGTGCAAATCTAGAGGGAGTGTTCTGGGGTGTAGAGTACTCCCTGAATTACTCTTCCGCGGTCAGCGACGATACTATTACTATTAGTTCAAGTACTATTTCGGTGTTTGTCGTAAAAGAGAATAAATATATAAAATATCTTCACTCCTCGCTTCTGTTTTCTATGGAATCTATAAATAGAAATCTTTGATCCTTCACGTAGTGAGTAAGGATTTCCTGCAGAATTTTCTGGAATATGAAGTTGTTAGTAATCGTCTTCCCTGTTTCTCTAGGTGAGGAAGGATATCCTTTCCGGTAGTGTGATTCATATTTAAATCAAAATCTAAATAGTTCACCCTGCTCCTCTTAGCGGACAAGCATATTTTAAGAAATATTGAGTGAACATTGTTACTCGTTTTAGTGAATTAGTTCTTCTGAAGGGAGTATAAGGCGATGTCAGCAGTCTTGTGCTCGAACTCTCAACACAAGGGTGATTTAAAAAAATGAAATCTGACCTGTTTTTCAGGAAGCAGTAGATTTGATTTGTTCTCGCCACTAGTTTTTGTGTCAAGGATTTCTGAGAAACTGGTAGGCCGAGAGCCTTCTCATCCCTACCCTAGAGCAAGCATACTCTCCTGGTGAGGAAGAAGTGCTCTAAAATGTTTGATGAAGCTATAGTATCCCGTCGTTGTCTTACGGTCTAAGGCTACATATCCACCGATCTATGGAATAATTGCAATCAATGTTCAAAATTATAGCTAGTTATCTTCTGATTTCAAATGTAGAGAATATAGTGGTTCTCCTAAATGTGTATTGTGTACTCAACTTCTGGTTTTACGAAGCAAGATTGATATAAAGTGTCATTTATTAATAACATAATGCAACTTGAAGCACTTTCAACTTTAACATCCTTCCGTGAGGACTGAAAATGCAGAAAAGTATCAATAAGCATGGCATGCAGTTAATGCAACGTTACTTAAAATATGATTTTTAAGAGAAACAAACAGTTTTTGTCAGTATAATGACATTTGTTCTTTAACAAACATTTAAAGGACATTTTATAATTATCAGCGCTGTTTGTAAACAAACATAAATAATTTAGTCCTGCATGAACATCCTGGCTAAATTCGATGTTTTTTCGTATTTTATCCGCGATTGGCGCTGCGGTCAAGTATGTATCAAAAGCCCATTTAACGAAGTACGGACTGGAAGTATGCACTAACAAGTATGCTCTTCGAGCATGCAAAGTCGAAGTGCATACTTTCTCTTTTGGACACGGCCTAAGTACCAGGGAAAAAATGAATATCACTTTTTTTCAAGTGTATTACGTATTATATAAGAGAATATTTAACAATTTATCACGACGTAAACACGGAATTTGTAAGTCTATTGATCACATCAGAACTAACACATTATGCTCTATCCGGAACTACGTTTGGTATTTTGAATGCATTTAGTACCTCTTATGGATACAGGAATAATCCCTATCTCTTATTGTCATTACTTATTACTGCTAAGGCCATTAAGTATCAGTAAAAGTTATCGCAGCTAGTACAATTTATATAAACGATTATTATAATTATTAATCTGTAATAGGCACAAAGTATCTTAATTTAACTTAATTAGTAATAAACTTTTTACCATATTTTGTTTTTCATTTTTTCTTTATTTATTCATGTGCGAGTTTTAACACCTTTAGGCGAAATGAATTCCCATATCAACCTTCCCACCCTTTACTAAAAACATAAACAACAGATTTTCTACTCTGAATACATTTTTCCTCTTTATAACACGTCAGATTATTTTGTCCTTTGCTATGCACTGTGTATTACTCCTTCTCCTTTCTTTCTCTCAGTAAGGTATTTTGTCAACCTTATATTTCTATAACTTTGAAGTTATTTACATTTTCGACCAGTAACGTTGCTGTTATTACGCACTATGGTCTTCGTTTGAGATTTCTTCTTCCCTCAGCACACTAACATGTTGTATGATAGAGTTAGGGTAGAAAAGAATTAATAAAAAAAATCAGGCTTTTGCCATCACGGGGATGGTCCTTTTGAGTCAATTTTGATATATGATGTAGAGACGCCGGCCGGGTGGCCGAGCGGTCTGCGGTGGTAGGCCATTGGCTCGAAGGTCCCGGGTTCGAGTCCCGGCAGGGGCATGGGTGTGAATTTTAACACAACAGCTGAAGGTGAATCGTGACGGGCCGAAGTCCAAAGTTACTAGACCGGCCCATATAAAAATAAAGTTTCTCAAAGTGATGTAGGGAATAAAGGAACTACGCCAGTAGTGCTAAAGTATGGGCTATTGCATGTTGTGATTATGCGAGTGAAAATGAAGGGAAGGGTAAAGAATACCTTGGAGAATTTTAAAATTCTTTGAATGCACATTACTTTCAGGATAAAGGTTATACGCATGTCCAGCCGCCTCCCCCCCCGGAAATTAAGATTTTTGTTAAATTAGTATCATTTTCAACAAAATAATATGGATTTTACCTAAATTTCACACCCAGCCTATCCTCCGTCTCGTTGGTTGGGAGATATACAGATTCGGTCACTGTTGTCTGTCATCCTGATGGTGGTTATCCAGGATTTCCTTAGACAGGACTAAAGTATCCTGACAGCGTCATTTTATTAATCTTTTTTTGTTTATAACTTCAGGGATTGATGGCTCAGGTTGGGATAGGGTAGAAGAAAGGATGGAGAAAGAAGTCAACCAAAGCCTGGAGTAAAAATACCATCCCGATAGTTGTCTGTTAAGACTGGTGATGTAAAAAGACGGGTGTTTATTTTTAAAGGGAAACTCCCAGCAAAAATTCCCAAAATAGGTTTTTATGTTGATGGTTATTTTCTTTCGGTGTAAGTGTCGTGTTTCTTTCTTTCCTCATGTTTAATATAATACTTGTTTGCATCATGAGCAAAATATATATAAACAAACCGCACTGTTACTGTCTAAATTTAACCAATAATAGTCATTTCTACAATTAGGTTGCAAATGCATGATTTATTTGTTTTCAATTGCTATACGTTAAACATCACAATTTCTTTCTCCCTTGCATTTAGGTTGAGTAAAAAAAAAATGTTAAGGTAAAAATACATTTGCAAGACAGTTTACTTGCATTTTATTTTTTCCCTATACATATTTATAGAAGGGGTGGGCTCTGTTACTAAATTTTCAATATCATAACACTTTCTTAGTGACTTATGTAAAACGATGATAACTCAAATTGTAAACGATTAGAAAATGGATTTATATTCACAACTTCGAAAATTTGATAACACTTTTCAACCACTAGAAAAGAGTATATCCTAAATTAAAGGATTCTGTCGTTAGAATAGTCAAGAACTCAAAGCTCCTCAACATGCGCACCTTCGAAAAATAACCGACCCTTTGTGGGCTTAACCAAATGTGATTCGTGTAAACGGAAATCAGAATTTCAATACTTTCAATTTTACCTAAATAAAAGCTCACATGAGAGTTATTCATATTTTTTGAAAGTCAAACATTCCATCAACCCTTTCTTACAATAGTTACAAATAACGTAATTGTTTCTCTGGCTGTAGAAGCGCCGCGCAGAACTTTTCCCTCCCTGATTTTTTCTTGTTTCATGGGCATTCAGATCGCTAAGAACAAAGTACCGGAGGAAATTACGCCAATTAGTTTTATTTCAAGGTACAACTTATACAGACCATACAGTATCACCGGTTACTAAACAGTGTTTGTATCCAGGCAAGAAACGTTGATCAATCTGTAGACCGTGACGCACTGACGCTGTCTCAAACATGTACTTTTGATTTACACAATTGGAATTCTTATAATGGGTACATTGAATTTCGAAGTTTTATGGTCAAATATTTCATTTTCTCCGTACGTAACATTTAAACGGATACAATATTAATTATACCCAGTTTTTGGGGGGTGAAAATAAAAAATGGAAAATTGTCATCTTTGTTTTCACCCTCGGTCGGGATGGTCGGCCGCTGGTATCGAACCCAAGGACCTCTCAAATCCGAAGTCAACACTTTATCAATTTAGCTACGGCCGCGTAGGTATATGCGTTGTTTCAGAATTAGTGCTACTAAATGGATTTTATATGCTTGATCCTTGGATTATGTGTAATATTTTGAATACAGATATCTGTTCGGATTACATTCTTTTAACTCTTTTTAAGTGAAAATTCTTGTACATAAGGGGCTAAGCTAAAATAGATTATTTAATTTTATTTTATTATCTTCCTGCCTAAGATGTATTTGGATAGATACACTTCTGATTTTGATTTGTGATTTAATAGACTAGATAATGTTATTTCAGCAGTATTTTTTCGTTACGTTACGAGAGGCGTTTGAAATGTTCGCGGCCTAACCATGAAAGCCCGTATTTACAAATATGGCTACCTGTCGTTTTTAAACATAGGACGTTTTGAAGTTGACATACGTTTTCTAGCATGGTCTTGATGGAACAACACCCACCCTACTCTCCATATTTATCTCCACACGACGTATTCTTTTGAGAACATAGCGCAATCGCCTCGGGAGTTATACAAAGTAAGTTCCTATAATGGCTGAACTTTTTTTCTTATAGTTCACCATTAATACGTTGTCAAAATCCATAAGCACTTTGGCCATGACTTTGTCACGTGATAGGGTGGCCTTTGTCTTTCCTGGGGAGGGAAGGGGTCTTGTTTTCACTGTTTCATTGTTATTATTCGGGTTGAAAGTGATGGACCCACATTTCGTGAACAGCTACGAATCAGGCCATAAAAATATCTGGATCTCTTTCAAGAAGAGCCAGATTCTCAGGTGCCATTTTCATCCTGTTGTATTTGTGATTTGCACTTAATAACTTTGGCACTCATCGCAATGACACCTTGTACATGTCCATCACATCAACAATTATGCAATAACCTTTTCTGGATAGATCCCTAGTTCATCAGCAATTTATCTTGTGGTGAGTCGTCTATCTGGCAACAATATGTCGTGGACTTACTCAACTATTTCGTCAGTTGTGACAGTTGATGGTCGGCCCGAAGGGGAAAGTATCAGGTATCTTTGTAGGACTCTGCAACCTTGGAATTCAGCTATCCACTTTTTCTTTGTTGAATATGAAAGAGCATATACCCCCAATGTTTCGACTGTATTTTCATGGATTTGCTTGGTTATTAACTTCTTTCTCTACATTTATTAGATAACAGCACGGATAGTAGTGTTCTCCATTTTCTGCTTAACTATTAACTTCAGCCACTTTTCAGGCCTTAAAAAGAAGGAAGGAAATGAGCTAAAACCTTTAAATTTTTAACAATAGCTAGTATAGAGTTATTAATAATGCACATAAAATTACCTTGTTCTAAGCCTATCCCTTCATACTTAGGCCGACATATTTAAAACACCCTACGTAGTTCAGACTAAATTGCGCTAGTTTGATAATCTTCACTCTAAAATGAATCGATCTGCTTCCCTGCGGTGTCATACTATTATCAAGTAGTTCAAGAAGAATTGACCCCTCATGTGGATTCGATTCGGTCCGAATGGCTCATCCACAGATTCTCTTGGGGCTCATCATGCGTGGACAGTCCCTAAAAAGCTGAAGAGATGTTTCATCATATTTTGGAAAACTTTATATATTAAGTTGTTACCGGTAACTTATAGCAGTTTCTGCTTAGTTACTTCTCCTGTAGGGGCACCGCAAATAGATGTAATAATGTACTAAAAAACAAACAAGCAGAATATACTAACGCGATAAATGCGGAATTATTCGCACCGAAGAAACAAAACTTGACAGATGCTCTACCTGGCAAGTGAAGTTTGCTATACTAGCTTGAATTTATTAAATAAGCATTAACTTGCACGAA
>JAGDQP010060871.1:0-12133 GCA_022664845.1 Lepisma saccharinum
AAAAAAAATGGTTCATACACCGAATCTTCCATTGCAACAAGTGAGTAAAAGGCTAGCTGAAAGAAATGTAAGTGTCGTGGAACATGTGGCTTCGACGAATAGTACAATTTACTCTGAAAGTGACAGTGGCTCATTGAAGTTCATTCCGAAAAACTGTACTGATTACTGCTATGCAGGGACAAATGTTGCCAATAACTGTTTTATAACAAATGGAGGAGATATCGTAACTATTCAGGCAATACAGAAAGTTGAAAAGGAAAGTGAATCATATAACCTTTTGTGTCATGTTCATGGTAGTAAAACAGCTATTTTTCTGTATCCTTTGCAGAGTAGCAAATTACAAATGTTCAGAGTAAAGAAAAATTCGAAATAGATTGTTATCCCATACGCAATACTGCGTAAAAAATGTTACCGCTTTCCAGATTTCAATGATAGAACTTCATTTCTGTGTGTGCCGTTTTGTCATATGTAATTTTAGTTCGTATCTTGCGTATAGTTCAATAATTGAAGATCTCAAATCAAAAACTACCCAAGTTAACTTTATATTTTTCACAAATGCTAAGTGTATGGTAAGTTTATCAGTACGAAATTTTGTGAAATCATAGTCCTTAATAATAATAATATATTCGAATTAGGAAGAAAACTTCCAATATCGAAAGTTTCGTACAGTTTTATGCTCTCCTGCAGACAAATTGTATATGTGACTTGTGGTTTTTGATCTGAGATCCTCAGTTCTTTGAAAACTAGTTTATCTAGCATATCATGGGAAAAGGTTTTCTAATATTATTATGAGGTCAATGTATTGACGTGAATATAAACCAGCCACCTTGCTACTTAAGAGGACTACGCGCACACTGTGCATATGTGTGTGTGAGTTCGCATATTTTTGAAGATACTGGACAAATGGCATGCAATATTGAATTTTTGCAAAGCGGACCCAATAATACATATGAATGTGTATAAAATGAACTCTCTGAGATTTTGACTGTTTATTTTAGCTGAGAAATTGGAAAACCCATAATTATGACCATCCATTACGGCTGTTCTAATTTCTCAGCTAAAATAAACATTGTCAAAACCTCAGATAGTTCATTCTAAACAGATTCGTATGTATTATTGGGCCCGCTTTCCAAAAATTCAATATTGCTTGTCATTTGTTCAGTATCTTTAAAAATATGCGAACTTATACACATATAAGCACCGTCTATACGGAGGCCACTTAAGAATTGTTTACCACATTCATGATTTCAATGCTTACGTATAGTGTGTGTAATTCTTTGAAAGCTAGTATATTCATCATATCTTGAGAGAAGGTTTCATAATATTACATTATTTTGAGGTAATTGTATTGACGTGAATAAACCAGTCAAATTGCTGCATAAGAATTGTTACAACATTCATGATTTCAATGCTTACATATAGTTTGTGTAATTCTTTGAAAACGTATATTTAACATATCGTGGTACAAAGTTTCTATTTGAGGTCATTGCATAAACGTGAATATAAACCAGTGATGTTTCATTGTATTAGTACAGTATTGTAAAATTTGTGAATAAAAGTCAGTGTCCGTTAGAGAAAGGCAATCTTATTTCTCTTCCCTGTAATGTTTACTTGTAAGTTGACATTTAATCTCTCCTAGAAAAGTTTTATGAGTACATTCAGGGTCTTCAGTAGATACAATTGTATTTACAGTGGCCAAAAATGTATAGACAGGTAATAATTTCATATCATTTGTTTTTTTATAGTGAAGTTTTTAAGTGTTTCATGTTTGCTATCGGGTCTATTATTCACTGCAAATTTAACATGTACATTTACGTTCACCACAACTGTTTCCCCAAATTGGGCCAACATCATGAAGCCAACCATATTCCAACTGCTCATTTGTTGAGCATCCAACCGGGTTCCAACAAAACAGTGGTACTCAAACTACTATGTGCTGCGGATTTAGAATGCATTGCATTCTCTTCCTTATCAATACTGTATTTTGTCTATGAATTTCTTCTCATAAAAGTCCACATTTTCCTACGTTGTACGTATTTGGAAATCAATTAACTTAATAGTCGTTCAGTTGCGTATGAAATGAAGTATCAATACGTCATAAGTTGGCCCAACGTTGGGAATACGTTGGGTGGCTAAACCACGGTTCCCCAACAGTGCTGCCCAACCAGCAGCCAACGTTGCCCCAACAAATTGGGCCAACGTTGGGAAAACGTGGGTTGGCAAAAGGTTGGGCGAGCGGCCAAACACACGGTTCCCCAACCATGCTGCCCAACATTGGCCCAACCGGATGGCCAACCATTTGCCATCGTTGGCCCAACCTAGATTGCTACTAGGGTACTGTCGCCGACAAGACCGAGATTTCGGGCTGAAATGTATGCATCCCAAATGCAATGAAAGTTTCAAGGCATGCTCCACAATAGGGTAACTTTAATTTGCATTGTGCATGTTTTTGAAAAATTGAGAGAAAGAGAAAAGGGGGACAGGCACAAAGAGCGCACTACTGGGTTAATGCTTCATAATAGAAAAATACATTGATGCTGTTAATTTGGGGTGGAGTGAGAATTATTTATCAGTTTGAAGCTAGTGTCTAGGTCCATTGAAAACGCAGCTAACAAAAAGGAATCCCGCTAACACCGTCCGTCCGTCTATCAGTGTGTAAAAATAAATCACAGAAACCATAAGCTGTAGGCATTTTCGCAAATCCCAACCGCGTTAAGAATAGGAAGAACGTTTCTAACAACGTGTATGAGAAATCGTGCCTTCAAAGTAACCTTACCGAGCGGCCGTGGCTCAGTGGTAGAGCGTTGGCGTAGCATTCGGAAGGTCCTGCGATCGATCCCAGCGGCCTACCATCCTGACTGAGTTTTTTCCAGGGATTCTCCTCAGTCATACCAGGCAATTGATGGGATGGTACCTACAAAAACAGGCCCTGGCCGTCTATCTTCCAACATCCTCTCCCCCACCCTATCCCGGCCTGAGCCACAGATGCCAAAAGGTCTTAAATTCAAAATTCAAAGTAATCATAGCTGCATTTTATCATTATATGTGTTGTTTTTCTTTTATCACGAGTATTTCCTACTTAGCACATTTGTTTATGCATTTGTTTTGTCCGTTCAGTAAATGTAAATGTTATTACATTTTAAAAAGTACGAGGAAGTAGATACTTACGTTACGAATGAAATATATCTCATTAACGCCCTTGTAAAGGAGAGAATAGCTTCTCCTTTAAGCATCTTTGGTTCAGACACAGGAAAGTGAAAGTGCAGTCCCAATACAGATTTTTTGGTGTAAATATATATTTTAAACAATGATTAACATTTGAACTATTTCATTATTCTTAAAATGCTGTCAGGGACCTCGTAATAGTTAACAGGTTTCGCACAGGTCTTGCAAAGTGGAAATGGAGTAGATAAATACCCTCACCTAAATTTAACCTGTTATAAACTTAATTATATTTCAAAGTTTGGGTTTAGAACGACAAAGAATGATCAAACAATATATTGTAAGCCAGTTCCACTGGTTTCTGAGTTTAAGGTCTCCGTTTAAGGCTTAGTTAAGATGAAACTCATACGTTATACCAAACTCCCTAAGAACAAGAAGAAACTACCAAAGCTACATTAATATGATCAACTAACATATCATTATTGAAACGCATTGATGTGGTCAACTGTTAGTTATTCGTTAACTGTATGTGGCTTTCCAAAACAATATGATTATTCAGATTGGATTAATAGGAGTATCCAACATTGACATTGAATTCACTTCAATTATTAAGATTAAATTGCCTAAAATACACATGCGAATATATTTCCCTATTGTATCTACTAAACTAAAAGTTAACCACTTTGATCCTCTAAAGTTATGTTAAGTTTGATATCCTGAAAACATAGTAACTTAATAATGACCAAGATTATACTACCTTATATTGAGTTCTTACCACCTTGTACACTACTGTTAACAACTGCTTTACATTATGTATTGTGCAACAATCCCATTAGTATTTTGTAAATTTTTGTAAACTACGAAAGCATTTTGTTGCCAGTGGTTGGGGTTACACGGACTGGCACCCAAACAGTGTAGTTGACATTCTTCAGGAAGTTGAAATCTCGTTAAACAGTGATGATGAATGCAAGATTGTTACATCGGATGCCTCATCGTATATGTGTAGCCTGGCTTTCCGCAGTCGTGTAGGAGTTTGCTTTGTAATTACTTCTACATTATTTATTTCTATATAGCGATATAAAAGTCAATACATATTTTGTGTCACAGGAGATACATTAAACGTTGAAATTTATGCCTTAAAATGCGCTGAGAATCACCTGCAATTATTTAAATTGATTTAAGTACGTTTTAAAACAGTGTTTGATTATTTGAACCATACTTTACATTCAATTGTGTATTAAATCATTGTTCCATTGGTGATGGAACAGTCACTGTGACGTTAAGAGAATGAAATTTTCCGAATAGTGTTATTAAGATCTAGTATACAGAGTGTAAGGAATACTTACAAACTTATGGAGGTGAATCCAGACATCGAAACAAGAAAAAACTCGCGGCTTTAAATCTCCTCATTACCGTGCGAAATACAATGAATTTTTCGATATAAATCGTAAAAAAAAATACATTAAAATATAACTTAGTTTCAGGAATTTGATTTATGTTTTCTCTCTTTGGAGAAACGTTGCAATTGTTTATGCTTATATTGGTATAACATTTATGCTTCATAATTCTGGGCTTCACAAATATTGTTTGTCACTAGAGGATGCCACATATTCAATAAATTCGATTAGTGCCATTTGGAAAATATGAACAATATAACATGTTGGCAGCACTGATAATATTATGGCATATTTTCCTAATTTCTAATATCTATTGTATTTACATAAATCACCTTCAGACAATTAAGTTTCAATTTAAGAATCGTTGATGATTTATGGGGCCAGAATTGAACCTCCTGCGCAGCCTAGTAGGTATCGCACTCGACTTGAGTGCGAGCGGTCCCGGATTCAATTCCTGATAAAAGCTCAAAATGCCGGTGTTGATCCAGCATCATGAGAACAATTGGGGAGCTGCTGTGAACAGGATGTAAGTTGCAATTGGGGCGATACTGGATGAGACCTCTCCCAACGCGTCTGGTCAGCTTGGGAGCAGTAGACCAACTGCTCCCTCCAGAAGAGGAATCATCTAGTAATGGATTGAATATGGTTGTGAATTATTATTATTATTCAATGTATTTACGCTCTCGAGGAGACTATTTATGGCTTTAAGCTGCAGACCCTGTATCTTGAAAACAAAGTGTTTATGTGAACTTTTTTTCTCGTATCGATGTCAATATTCACCTATCAACATCTGTAACCATATTCTCTTTACACCCTGTATATCTAGATCTTAATATTGTTTTTCCTTTTCTCTTTTCTAATAATAGTACAATTAATGTTCCACGTGAAGACAGCAATAATCAAGGAGTTTTTCCTCTTCAGAAATAATGTTTTATTCCACACCACTTTTCCTTCACTTTTATTTTAGAAGTTATGCTTCCATGTATAGGTGTAAACTTGTTAAACTAGAACAAGAAGTGATTAATTTTTTCTAGTCCTTAGAGCTAAGTTTATTTTTTAATTACAAGTAAGGATTTTGATGCAATAATCAAAAATCTCCACTTTTAGGCACATTTAGCCTATATATATTTTTCGATTTCAGCCGGTGCAAGAACAAGCCAAGTCCGCTGTTTCTAACTGGCACTAGAGCTGTAAAACAGGACAGCAATCACATCCCGGTGATCATGTTTTCATCGTGTGACTATGAAACCTCAGCTGAATGATTAAGAAATTAAATATTTCATTTCTGAATATATGTTTATTAGAATGTTGATACTTCTTTTTGCAAATGTGGAAGACGGGAATAAATAAATATGTAATCAACACACTATTGGTAGATGCTTATTATTTAATTAACAATTACCTAGGACTTTAACAACATGCATTAGTGCAATGTAAATGTTTAAAATTTCAAACGTAATAGGAAACATTTATTTTTAGCTTCTCAAGGAATTTAATTCTGAACGCACATAATTTTACTTTCAGCTAACGAATTTTTAACATTTTCACTCATAAAGTTTAAACAGCTTCTTTCAGACAATTCTACTGTTCCTACCTCTTAGTATTAAGACGCCTTGTACTCGTTTTTGCTTTTATCGGAAAAGTTATATGCTAATTTCGCTACAAGGAGTTAGTACACTCTAATACAGCATAGGTTACATTTATTTCCATTAGTTTCTTTATTACATTATTGTTTTTATTTCAGGGTGATTCTGGTGGTCCATTAACTTGTGAATCTAATGAAGTAAAATATAACAGGAATCCACTCCAGAGGCTCTAATTGCACGGAGCTATTTGAAACAGAACAACTTCCCGCTGTCCCGCTGTAGGCATTTAAACACGTTTTTCGAATTATGCTGGTTGGATTGAGGAAACGATTCACAGCTTAACCTTTTAGACTATTTTAGAAAGTTCAAGGGGCAAAATGGTTAAATAAATATTATATAAAATCTCAGCGAATATTTTATTGATATAATCACGATAGTGATTAATCAATTAGTTCGTATGTTTCCTTTCAGAAATAATATTAAGACGCATCACATTTACTAGTCTTAGAGTTGCTATTACTAATGGTTTTCCTCGGAAGACTTTTATTATTATTATACCGTTTAGTTATTAGCCCTCGGAATTTGATTAAATATCATTTTTTTCCTGAAAGTTTGTGAAAATTGAGGATTATAATAATAACACATTTTACCCTAAACTAAAGCAACAAATGCTAATTTTTATTTTGCATTATTTTGCAATTGCTGCCATTTTTGGCTTTATTGATCTTTTTTGTTTTGTTTATAAATAATTTATTTGAAATTGTTTTATGGATTTCCTCTTATTTCCAAAGTTTATTTATAACAACTTACATATTCCACACATAAGTAATGCTAAAATACAATTGTTTAGAATTGTAAATAAATAACAGTAAAGTAAAGAGACGCCAGGCTTCAGGTGAGAGAAAAAGAAAACATTGGCTACGACTGAAATCTAAGGAAGAAACTGTCTCTTATGTGCTCCTTCCTTGTCACTTTTTTCTCAATTTCATTTCCGTCATTTTCTGTTATTTTGCTTTCAAAGAACTTTCAGTATGTTTACGAGTCTATTTGTTTCCGAACAAAGAGGAATTTTGGCCGTTAGTGTGCACGAAAAAGAAACATAAATCAACAAACCATCATATGTTAAAATTAAAAGGTGGTATTTCTGTAACAAGAAAACAGCATTGCCTTTTTTCAGAAATAATAATAAGTTTAAAACCAGTCTGCATATCTAGTCAATGCTGATGGCATGCGTGGTTTATTTTCATTCCTATATACCCAATTGAATGGCACTATCCTAGAACCTCGACCTTCTGGTTTAATTTGATCGGTCGCCGAAATTAACTAAGCAATAGGGAGATAGGAATGTTTAAAGTTCGATCATGTATGCTATTCTGACTAAGATATTATAGGGTTTTCTTCCAGTTCCAACAGGTGAATAAAGGGCATGTAAACATAATCGACATTCTGACCGCTAGCTTACCTATTTTTTGCCATGGACATAGTAAAACGTAACATGTTACCCAGTAGACCTACGGTACAAGTTACTTGCTAAAGCGTGTTTCAAAATGTAGTTGACATGTTTTACGCGTGGACAAAATGAGAATTAGGTAATTATATAGTTCAGCGTTATAGCTCTTTTTAACTGCAGAAGTTGAGTATCGTTCTTAATAACATTTTCACTACATATTTTTATATTTCTAAGGAATATGATCTCACCATCAGTTGGTACTAAATCATTCAAATCAAAGTAGTTAAGAACGTTATTTTTAAATTTATATATCTTGCAAGGTTGTAAATTGTACAAATTTGGCGATATCTTTCACAAAACACATTTTTCATGTCTAATGCCGTACTCACCTGATTTAGTTTAACCTTCTGATAAGCCAGTGATTTGCGATTCTTGACACCTCTCTTGTCAGTAAGTTGATAATATTTAGCACTTAATCAAGAATGGTTGAGTTATATAAACCGCTAGTTAACACTTAACCTCATTCCGCTATTAAAGTGAAAGTGGAACATCACCAACGAAGGAAGTCGTTATATTTTGAAGATGAAGCTTAGAATTACGGTTATTATTATAAGTACTATATTCACCGTAAGTATATTTGTTTCTTCATGTCGGAATATCCTATAGATAATCTTAAATTAGTGACCATGGGAACGTGGAGGTTACATAAGGTTAGGTGCAGTCTATCTTTATACTTTTTGTTCTCGTATACGTCACAGTTTTTGACGCAACTTCCGCTTAAAATTCCGACAGCGATACGCGCGTAATAAGCTGATATAACTAGGCATCAAAGATGTTTAATAACTTTACAGCTCTCCAGTGACGTTTTAGTTATCACAAGTATGCATGAAACAATTGAACCGAGTGAGTGAGTGAATTGTTATTCACGTCCTAAACAATATGTTGAGTTTCAATGTACTGAACCTACAGTTTTTCGTAAAGTGGGATCCGAACCACTACGTTCAATAAACATCGGGATTTAAAAACGTGATCACCCACACAGAAAGTGAACGCTCCAACGTTCCGGTCACCAGGAGGTCCTAGTTAAACCGAATTCTAATGTGTAAAAAGTAGTTGATCTTTGAACAAATCAGTGCAAATATGTTATTTTAGTACACTTTCTAATTATAAAAATATCAACTAAAAATTGTTAGAGAAATATGATCACAATTTTACAAGGTTCATCTGTGTATACAAGAACGGACAGTTCCTATAATGGGTTACAACTGGAAAAGTGCATTTTTCTTAACAATATATTAATTAAGCATTGCTACATAAATAAAATAATAAGATAACAATCAGCCTTAGCCAAAGTTGCCTAAAGGCCTTAACATTCAAATCTCAAATGAGATGACAATCAGGAGATGATATAATCAGTAGGTGACAACGAATTAAACCTACAATATGTGGTCATTGGTGAAACCTTTTCATTTCTAATTCAAGCACTGCATTCACCATGAACCACATATACTCGAAAATGTCCTCATGAAACCACAGTTCATAATTCTTACACTAAAACTAAATTCTAACTCTATCGATATGTAGCAATATCCAACACTCGATCTTGCCACAGAAATGTGTAACTTGTTTTCAAAAATATTTTTGCAAGCTGCGTCATTCTTAATTCAACCCTTTCTTTTTTATCATTGCGTTAAGTGAATCCTTGAAACTATACTGAAGCGCACTTTAACATGCTCATATGTTTTACTTAGTGCCCACACATCAAAAGCAAGTATTTCCAATTCATGGCACGTGAATTGAATTTGTTTTTCATTTATGTCATTGTAACAGGTTTGAACGCATGAAGGAAATTAGCCCGGGCCTAATTTTGAATGTATTTCCATCCAGGCATTAACCTGGTGTGAGAAAAACATAAGGAGAAATCTCAGTATGCTCTGCAGATCGGATCGACCCCAGAAATTTTGGAAGGTATACTGAAGAGCTTTTACTTAATAATTACTGAGAAACATATCTGCGTTGTAACATTAAGAAATAAAACACTTTACTAGAATCAATACTGTGGTATTCGCTACCATTATAGTTTCGGGAAGAAAGTCACGACAAGTCACGACTTCGAATAGGGATGTTAGGTTAATACAACTGTAAAGCATGTGATAAGAGTAAGACACCCGTGCTTCTCCCATGGAATATCACTTTAACCAATATAGAAAGTTACTGATGTCATTGGATGTAATGTTTGCACCTTCTGTTTCCACGAATAAAAAAGTGAGTAAGTTTGGAACGTCACACAGGAGTCTACATAAGAAGAACACCTCTGTGGTGCTAGGAAAGGCAAGAGAAGACAAGACAACAATAGAACAGCGGGATTTTTTTCCCCAAAGGTTGTAATGTTATTCCTTTTGTTTATATTAACGAAATAGTTTGAAGGTCCTTTGATTGTGAAACTGTAAGCTGAAGGGTCCTTTTAAAATCTTACCCATTCTCATTTCAATCTCAGGAACTACAAGGTGTAGAGAGATGCATGAGGTGTCGTTGGAAAGGTCCTGAGTAAAACTAGTTCAGGGCTACGGAACTACTCTGATTAATGTAGTGGTTTAGTGTTGCAAGCTCAGTTTCTAAAAATTTCTAAGTAATTAATTGTTCAAATTGCTTCCATTTAGTTAGACCTAGTTGTGGCAAACTTGGCATAAACATTATTATATACAATATAAAATCACTTACCAAGTAACCCCTTAGCAGTGTCGCCAGCCTGTTGTCTATAAAATTAACCATTTTGAAGTAGTTTCCATTATATTAGTCATAACAGCAGTAACCTTAGAATAAACATTATTTTATACAAAGGAACATACTACGAATGTTCAGGGTTGCCAGCTCATGCCAAAATTATATCTTATCACCCATCAAATGTAGAGATATGAATAAGGTGTTCTAAATGTCTTACCTAGGCTAGCTCAGATCCATTAAAACCGTCTTGGTTGGTTCAGTGTTTCCAACCCATTTACTAAAAGCCAACTATTCAAATTGTTTCCATTCAATTAGACCTAGCTACCCATGTAGCCAGCTTATTTTCTACAAAATTATCTTTTTTGCATCTTTCATCGACTATTTTAGTCATAGCAGTTCCAAATATAGCATAAGCATTGTCTGACTCAATAGGAACATACTAAGGATGTTCTCTCTTCTAAGCAACAACGTTGTTAGTGTTGCTACCGTGCGTATAAAATATACCTAATAAACCATACGGTGTACAGACATACATAATGTCATAATAATCATAATAGACGTAATAGTTAATTGCTACCAGCACATTTTTGAAATAAAGAATTATTTAAATTGCATCTATTCAGCTACACCTAGCTGCACCAAACTGGCTATAAACATTATTCGACACATGTAATATGGATTTTCTCGTAGCTAAACAGTTCAGTTGTCAGATGTGTCAGTCTATTTTATAAAAATTATTGCTTGCGTGCCTGTTGTTAGTAGAATAGCAGATCTAACTTGTTTATTTAAGGGCCACAAGCTGAGTGGCATCGACGTGTCTCAAAACTATTATTTCACTTCATGCATTATATCACGTAATTTTTATCATTAATCTTGTGCAGGCCTACCAATAAGAGATAAATCGACGTAGTACCATTTTAAAACAAACCTTTGAATCAGGTTTCCAAACAATGTAAATTGTATTTAATAAAATTTGAAGTTCAAAGATCTAATGAATCAATATAAGTACATATCTAACAAAATCTAATCTACCGTTCATTGTTTACTGGAAAATTATTATTTTACTTACCATTGTAAAATGTAGATTTGGATTTCTATATTAGAGTCAAGAATCTCCGATATAAAGTTGTTTCTGTACATGTTCATACGATGTGTTGTGTCTTGTTTGGCCCATAGCGTATTGTTCCGTATTTACTTATGATAACTTATACACGATCTTCCATGCATGGCAATCATGTGGTAAATAAATTCTACCTGCGTTTTCATACCTTGTCGAAGTGTTTGAGCAATATATACTCTTCTTACTTGAGTACAACAGAGTCAAAATGTTGATGTCCTACTTCTTCCGACACTCACTGTAGTATGCTCGTTCGTTTTCCCTTGTGGTAGAAGCAAAGGCTCCCACTTCATGTGGTAGAAGCCAAAAACAATCATAAAACTATAGTTCCAAGTAAAAATTAAAAAAAGGACACGTGTCTTCCACGCGACACCATCGTTCCATAACTAGCAACGAAACAAAAATTTTGCTACTTCATAAATAGAAGCACTTTTCCTCATTAAATGTAGACATAAAATGGCTGTTTAGATGAACTAATTGTTCCCAGCAGTTTATTTACCTTAATGCTCAGAAAATGCCCTAAATAGCATATCAAAAGTTCTCCGAAATCCGACTAGAGCGTTAACCGCCTTCTTGGAAAAATGGCCACTAATAGATGCCGCTCACCAAAGATAAGACGGAACAAAATTATCATGATGAAGGGAAGCAGGTTGGTGTAAACATCCTGCTGGTTGGGAATATGTTCATCTAAAAGCAA
>JAGDQP010060872.1:0-12133 GCA_022664845.1 Lepisma saccharinum
ATCACCAACATTAACATCGTGTAACTATGCAGGTGGACGGTCGGATTTAATTTGATATACACATATGCGTTTCCATATTAAAATAATGAATTTACAGTTATTGAGTAGGAGCATTAATCAAGTGTGTATAATTAATCAATTGTAGATTTAGAAATTCAACGCCTGAAATTCGACGCCTATGTATTTGAATAAGAGATACAATAATAATCTTCAGGCGTCGAATTTATAATTAACAAGCAGAACATCTGGAAAGCATTAAAAATATGTAATTGAAATATACATTCTATTTGAATGTATTTGTGTTGTGAGTGTTAGACATATAAATGATCAACCAATGATCAACCAACAAGGAAGAAATCATGCTTAGATAATGCTATCACCAATATGCAGAAACCTGAGTTAGCTTGTGGTACTATAGAACCGTACTTATCAGATCACAGAGGTCTCTGGCTTACTATTACTGTTGCACGAAACGATAAAATTACGACTAAACAAATAAGTTATAGACCGTTACATGAAACTAATATTATGTTACTAAGGGCTAAGCTAAATGAATTTGATGTACATTGAATTTTAAGTTCCACTAATGTATCTGAAGCTTGGAAGTTATTTGTGTGGAATGTATCTAATAGGTTGAATGAGTGTTGTCCAAGGAAGGTTAAAACTGTTAGTGAGGGTATGTCAAAGCAGAATAAGCTGCATTTAAATTGGTATACAACTAAACTGGCCGAATTGAGGGAGAAAGTCATTAGGCTCTATTATATAGCGAAAGAAGGTAACATAACAGATAAGGAAAACTACAAAAGAATAAGACAGCTTTACAGAAAGGAAATTAGGTTAGCCAAAATAGAAGCTAATGAAGAATTCATATCCAAGTCTCATTATAAGTGCAAAGCTGCTGGTCTGTGATTAAAAATGAAACAGGGAATAGGCTATCTAATGAATGTATAACTATAACTCCGGACGAATTTAACAAACATTTTATAAATAATGCACAGCGTGCTGGATCTACCTACTGTAATAACACTGACAACAGAAACCAGTATAAAAACTATTTACTTAGACAGAATATACCACAGAGCGATACTTTAGTTTTTTAAATGGATTGATATTACACCTGAACAAATACTGAAAATAATTTTTAATATGCGAAACTCTTATGGTGACGATTCCTACGGATTATCTAATTCTATACTGAAGCAAATAATACATACAATTCTCTATCCTGTTACATATCTTGTTGATTGGACACTCCTTGAAGGTACTTTTCCTGATTATCTTAAAATTACCATAACTATATCTGTTCATTAAAAAGGAGATAGAAGCGATTCGAATAATTGTCGTCCGATTTCTCTTGTACCAATATTTTCTAAAGTTATTGAACAATGTATGAAAATTCAGTTGTCAAGGTACTTTGAACATAATAATGTTTTAAATATGTCGCAATATGGATTTAGAACTGGTCTTTCCACTATAAAAGCAGTTGAATCAGTTGTTTCAGAAATATTGAGAGGGGTATGAATCTCTCTCTTACACTTGTGCTACTCTAGTTGATTTAAGTAAAGCATTTGATACTGTCTCACATTATATTCTAACTTCTAAATTTCAGTTTTATGGTATCCAGAGTAATGAACTCAATTTAATTAAATCGTATCTCACTAACAGACGTCAAATTGTTAAAATTGACAATGTAAAGTCAGAGGAACTAATCATACAAACTGGAGTACCGCAGGGCTCGGTTCTTGGTCCTTTTCTCTTTGTTGTATATATGAATGATTTGCCTAGTTGTTTACCACATAAATCTGTTTTGTATGCTGATGATACCACCTTTATTACAAATGCAGAAACACAGTCACTACAAGGAAAAAATGAAGAAATGATAATAGCGTGCATAATGGACTAACCTTGAATGCTGCAAAAACTGTTGCACTCTATTTCAATTTAAACCATGAAAATGTTAATGATAGCAATATTGAATCTGTCAAACTTATGGTTATACATATGGATGCAAAACTAAATTGGAATAGACATACTGATGAAATGTGTAAAAAAGTTGCAAGAGTTTTATATCTGCTCCGAAAGTTAAAGACTTCTGTAGGAGAAGACCTATTGATCTCTGCGTATTATGTTTTTTTTCATCCCCATCTACTATATGGTAACTTATTTTGGGGAAATTCTAAAGGGGTTTTAAATGTATTTAAATGGCAAAAGAAAGCGGTTAGATGTATAAAGGGTGTATCTGATAGAGTATCTTGTAAAAAATTATATAGTGAATATAAAATAATGACTGTACCATCGATATTTGTATACCAGAGTTTAATGTATGTCAAAGAAAACTATGCTCAAATTACAAGACGTACCGATACCCTTGACTATAATACAAGACAAAAAGATAATATAGATACGCCGTATGTAAGACTAAGTAAGACGCAACATAGTTATAAGTACTCTGGAATGAAATATTTTAATTTGTTACCGTCATTTATTCGAGATATGAATCAGAAAAGGTTTGACAGATACATTAAAAATATGCTTATAACTAGTTGCCTATATAGCGTAGGTGAATTTGAAACTTATATAAGGGACTATTATTAAACTACGTACATATTGTATAATCTTATATTTTATTTATAATTCTATATTTTATTGTATTCTTTTTATGACGAAGTCTATTACAACTGTAAATAGTTGTGTAACGACTAATAAAATTATTATTTTTATTATTATTATTATTAAAGTGAATAGATGTTATATTGAAACAAGGTTGCAGATATAAAAAAAATAAACTTCTGTACTGTCCCTGCTGTAAGTGCCCATCAATGTATACGAATCATATAATATAAATACCATTATTGTGAACAAATTAAGATGTTTATCTTGTCTGTTATTCAAATAATGAAATAAATATTTTTATATTGTAATTTTTTTTCTTTTGTTGTATTTTTGTTGAATAAAATTAATCCTATTTCGAATCCTCATTGAAAACCGAATATATTATGTTTTTATTGCTTTCCTTGATCAGAAATATAATACGATTTTAAGTGTGGAATAACGTGTATAAATCGGTATTTGAATTCAGAGCATCGTGCAATATTTACGTCGACTTTTATAGAGACATCAAAGATGTGCTCACTGATAATTTTTATTACTTGTCAGTGTCCTCATTTTCGTAGGAACAGGGTATTAAAGAAATTAATTAATTATTTTGTCAGTATATTACTTCTGGCTTACATTACCTTCCTGAAGTATTAATTACACGCTCTTTTAAAAGTATATTATTCTGTATATCGACTGTGCAGTAACACATCGATATCAATAGTAAACGATTGACAATATCAATCGATGTTGTTATCAAATATCGATCAATATGGAATAGTAAACAATTTTGCAGATATCAGATATCAATCAGTACCACAAAGCACCATCTTTAGAAGCTCTCCAGCTCGTTTAGGACGTTAATAAGAGTTCAATCAATCAACCTAAATATTTGTTTGTACCTTGGTTAATTAAGTTCATTTGTTATAGCTTAATTTTAAGTGTATACGGCAATTTCGAAATCAGCACTTTGATTGGTCTTTATATATTTTTTTTGCTATCTCTATTGCATGCTCTATTTCCCTTTGACCACAGAGCGCCTAAGCTTATCTTAATCCTTTCTACGACCTGAAATGGATCTGTTCTTTATGTATAACTCATAATTTGGAGATAAAACCCTCCCGAAAAACAATCCTGGATACTCCCCTGGATGTCGTAATAGATAGCGGTAAATATGCAAAGAGCGATAAGTGTTGTTTCGCATATTTTGACAATCAACCTTTCAGAAACCGGAGAAACAAATTCCAAATATACTTACCGGTATAAATTGACAAGAACATGTATGTCCATATACATTTGTGTGCAGGTGCTTTTGTTTTGAAATATTTTTACTGTTTTAGAAGGAATCATTTTATTATTTCTAAATATTCTATATTAACACTTTTATGGTATTGGAAAACTTACAATATTTAATACAAAGCATTTATTAAATTATTACGTGATACAATTAAACGTCAGCTACTACAGCATACAATATTAACATTAAAAACAGATTGTACATATTACATAGTGTTATTTGTTTTCATCTCTATAAGCTCAATAATTAATAAGAAAACCTCATCTTTTAAACATATCGTACACAACATTTAAAGTAATTCCCTTTGCAGACAATTATATGTTTTTATAATACAAAACTTAACCTTATATAGCTTAATGTTTCTGAATATATTTAATTTATATACCAAATCACTACAGCATAACTACAAACTTTTCTCACTTCTCTTATTTGGGAGCCTGCATTCCGATAAACCTCTTCAATTAAATACGACTCTGATCATATCTATTAGGCTACATACCTTTTTTACTCCACGATTGAAAGTTAATATCCGATTTCAGTTTCATTATAGCAAGTATACTCAAAATTCTTACTTTAAAATTTAAAGTTGCGATTCTTGCAGAATCGTTAAAAGAAATATCGGAATTCTAAAGTTAAAATCTGTTTCTTATACGTTTCAAAGTTAGACACTTAATTTTGTCTCTACACAGGTACGCAATTATGTAATAAGATATCCAAATTTCTGGGTTTGGGTAATCTTCTATCTACATGTATCACTTTCTGATATTCAACAAATACGTAACTTTCACGTAATTTCGGACTTACACCCACAACATAAAAAAGGAAGTTATAAGTAAGGACAGTAGAATTTCGCTACTCGGGAAAATTGCAAACACTCAAGAAATCGCATGGAGTAGATAGATGGTTGTTAATATTTTGTGAAAATGTTCCTTTCAACTCACAAAATACTCGCGGAATTTGCTTCCATCCACGAATCTTGAGCACTACTCAAGAAATTATACAATTTTGGCTCACTCATTCACGAAAACAATGCCTAAAGAAACGAAAAATACGTAATTCGTCTTCAGAAACCTATCATCGGATTCGCGTAGCACATGATTTGCCATCTAGGGGGCAAATACGAACTACATTATCGCAAGGTCATTCATTTTGTGCGCTTGGTAACATTTGCGGCTAAAGGCTTTGTGAAAATAAGTGGAACACGTGAAATATAATTCTCGCTATCAGAAAGATCAAAGCAAAGTTTCAAATGCAGACTCTGAGGGATTATTTTTGTTCAAAGTGTTCCTGTGTGCTGAACATCAATCGAAGCAATTTGACCATAACAAATTTGGAACTGTTTTCTTCATATGCCTAGAAAATTCCGCTGAATGATTAAAAAATAATTTTCCTTCATACTTGTAGGCCTATACATGTATGTGTTTACTAAAAGTTTAATACTTGATTTTCCAAATGTGGAAGAAATATGTGATAAACTTGAATTAATAAATACATAATAACAGCATTAGCAGGTGCTTGTTGTTTTAAAATACATGCACTTCATCCACGTTTTTAGGAACGTGCGTTAGTGTCTAAAGTTTTAATACGTCATTGGAAACAGGCATCTATTTTTAGCTACCCAACAAATGTACCTTGTACTCACGATTTTTTTACCAACATTTTCACTCACGAAATTAAAAACATCTTCATTCAACTGTCTCTAATTATGTCTTCGTTACAGTCACAGACTTCGAAACGGTATTGGTGATGCAAGTAGGTGGTACAAGTCTAGATGCGGGTAATCGTGACGTGTTTTCCGGGCTTTTGCAGTTTCACGAGTTGCATCCCAGGATAATACTTTGATAAGAATCTCGGCTGCTACCTTTATTATCCTTATTCCTGGAAAATGATCATTGATTACATCATCCCTGAGAAATCTGACGGATTTAGACCAAAACTGCATGTCTGGTCTCAGGAACTCACAAACAGTATTTCAAATTGGGCGTTGAAGAATTTTTATTTTTAGATTCTATTTAATTTATTTTCTATCAAGTAGGCAGACAGCTTTGTCCTAAGTTCGGTACATACATAACCCCATGAAGGAAGCTCAGCGGGCCTCTGGTGGCCCACCAATCATGAAGGCGGGCCACCGGAGGCCCGCCGAGTTTTCCTCATGAGGAGAGGATGACGTAGGCTGTCGATCACTCTTCTGACACACTTGACTTACATAAAGTATTTTTATTATTATTTCATTTGGTAATATGAACGCCATACTTTAAGGCAAATATGGTTAGGTTAGGTTAGGTCGAACAAATCTTTTGTTTGAAAGACATCTATTATGTATTCTTCCTTCATGATCGATTTTTTAAATGGCTTGATTGGTAAAGAGTAATTCAATATCCTAGGAAGGATTGAAGAGACTACATGCCCGTCGCCGCAGTAAGATCCCGGAATTTCGAAACGGAAAATGTAAAGATACATAACCGAACCTAACCTTACCTAACCTCCGCTAACTCATGGTCCCTAAGCACGCAAGAAAGCAACTATTAATAATAGATGTGAACAGATAGAAAGGTATTTTGAAAGGCCGAAGCGAAAGTGTAAAGATGCATAACCGAACCTTATCTTATCTAACCTCCGCTAATGCAGGGTCACTAATCTAAGACAATCTGCGAAAAATGCAAGAAAGCAATTATTATTAGTAAATATTAACAGATATAACTATATTTTGAAAAAAAAAATGAATAAAATCTAGCTACCGTTTTTTTTAAAATAACTTTTTATTTCATCTCATCAACTCAGAATACAAATTATTTTTAAAAAAACAGCGCTTTGCATTTCTATAATTAGAATTTCGTTCACTATCATCAATATAGAAGTACTTAAGAACACTGACTAAATAACTCCAGCTTCCACTTCTTGTTTCCAAAACAGTATTCTACACTTCCAAGTTTTTCAATGTTTTTTTTCTTATAAAATTTCCCAAAGTAAATTTTTTTAATTACAAGCATAAGTAACTTAAACATAAGTAAATTACAGTTGAATAATAGTGTGATAATTTTGCGTAATATATTGGCTCATATGTGCTTCATCCGATTCAGATCAAGCAACTGATCCCTCGACTATCAGGACCGGTGCCTCTTCAAAAGATTTTGATTGGTAACGAGCCTAAGTTAAATCAGGTCTAATATATCTAGTCGTTTCACGTTACCGTTTCTCTGTTACGACGAAAGCTATGTGCGATATTTGCGGCGAGATAATGCAATATATATATATATATAGGGTGTTGTAAAACAACACCGACATAACTACTTCACGATATTTCTGATACGAAAATAAGAGAAATAAAGTATAGACCATTGAGGTTGCACAAATACTTCGTTAAGGCGCTATATATAAGTTCCGAAAGTGTGGGGAAATGAACTTTTAAAGCTTGATAATTCCAGTGCCAATAAGAGTAGAACTGAGGTGGAGTGGCACCCTCGAAGACTTAGGACCCGCTCTATCCAAAACTACATATTCCAAAATTATGCAATGGATACTCAAGGAATGGCCCAAAGGAAGTAGAGGATTCCCAGACATTCTCTGGTGTAAATGTGCATAGAAATAAGCGGTAATAAGACGACTTTCCGTGTGAGAACAGATGTTGAACGCAACCACTGGCACCTAACCAGGCAATGACAGTCTCTTTTACTGATAAAAAGTACAGCAAATTCGCATAAATTTATGTAATTTACTCCTGCTTGTTATGCAACCACGCTTTTTTTTTTCATTATCATTAAATCATTCCGCAAAGGAATCTATTTGATACATCGACTAACCCGTCCTCTAAAATCTTCGGCTGCCTACGGGCACGCTTCTAAGTGCTTTATCGCAAAAATACCTTTATGGTGGGTGTTGGTACTGTTATTTCCACTGTAACAACAACGGGAAATTGGTTTGTTTTTGAAAAGTTTGCCATATTTGAATGCCATTTCCTAAAAGAAAGTTTCAAACAATTTATCATTCAGTATATTGTTTGTTTAAACTGTATGGCTAAATGTTTTCTTAAAAAAAAAAACAGTGGTAATCCAGAAAAGTCTGCCATGTCTGAATGCCCCCCCCCCCTTTTTTTTTTCTAAACGCATTCTAAAGAAACATACTTTACATTACATGTTCTAAAAACTGACCAAGTTTTAAGATCGACCAAGCATTAGCTTAAATTTTAAGGCTAAACGTTTTCAGCAGATCATTGTGATCATAAGACACTCAGGGAGCTAATGAATTTGGACGAAGAGGCTGCCTCAGTCATCCATAATTCCCCTCCTTTCGCGTAAAATCCAGTAACTCCCGAAGTGTTTCGCGAACTTTTTTTTTTTTTTTCAGGAGACATTTAGTTATAAAATCTAAACCAATGATTGTCGATTTCAATACTTGAGCAGATTTAGAACTTTTATTTATCAACTATATACAGAAAATTCAACTGAAAATTCAATACAGAATCCAGTGCATTTTTTTCCTCTTAACCTTCATCCAGAGAAAGAACAGCAGAAAATGTGACGGCCATTTTCGTGTCGGGCAGACGATTGACAACAACATGATATTCTGAAGATGGAGCCAGAAGATTCCAACGATGTGCAGAAGCCGAGGCTTTTTACTCCCACCGAGTTCAGGCTGTTTGCAGCGGAGAAAACATAAGATAGCGAACTCATTTAGTTGACGAATCCGTGCTTCCAATCCAGTATAGCATTTCGACATATTTGAAGCATTATCTGCAGTTTAATAGCGGAATTTCGTTTCCGTTCAGGAAATATACAACAGTGTCTGCTTGATTTTGCGCTCCGTGAAAAAGATGGGGATGAACTTGATGTCTACATTCCTCCCAGCACAAGTTTATCAGTTTTGGTCACTAGTAGTTAATGAAAAAGCGTTATGCACTAAACAATACGGCCTAGATGGTTTGCTATCAACCAGTTATTTGAAAAGCTTAATTCGAAAAACAACTCTTTCCATTTTATTTTTTTAATATTTTTTTCTGTATTTTATATACTATACTAGTTCCTGATTCGATTTTGAAGCAAATGTTTTATTAAACCATTGATTTTAATTGGATAGAGTACTTCCTCGTTCATACTGGCAGCAAAATTGAATCAGAAACTTGTGTATTATGTGAAAGAAATGTAAAAGAAAGCTTTTCAGAGTGAATGGTTTAAGAAAAGTCTTTAGAAAGTTTTTTTGTTATATTTTTTGAGTTATTTCGGTTTTCGAGTACTTTTTCTCAAGCTAATGTTTTGTAATTCTAATCCTAAAGTGTTCTGCAACCAATCAAACGACATATCGTTGCAGACTAACTAGTATTTATTTTAGCATATTAAATGAAATATTAAAATATGCTTTTACAATATATAGAAATATGTGAAAGTATCAATGCAATACTGTATTGTCACCCGACTTACGTCGCTGTGCAAAATTTCATCATTTTTTGACGTCGGGAAATGAGTTAAATGAACGTTGCATGACTTAACACACTAAAATCAAAAGAGCGGATTCCGCTCAAATCGAGCGGAAAAAGTGACCGCTCGTTTAGAGCGAATTTTCATCGGAGCAAAGATGAGAAATTTCCGCTCCTAAAAAGAGCGAAAATCTGTGGTAGTCTATTTCAGTGGAAACCTAGATATTGTATTTGTATAGATGAATTTCCATCTATTCAGATACAATTTACATCTACACTGTAAAAAAAAAACACTTTCTTACACTTTTAGGGCACTTTCAAAAGCAGGAATGTGTTTCAAAAGTATACCAATTGTGTAATAAAGTGCTGTGAAGTGTTCGAATGTGTTCCATTACAAGTACTACATAAATCGAGCGCATTATTTGAACATAATAAAAGCACTATAATCCTAAGAACATTTTTTTAGCACTTTTCGAGCACTTTTTCAGCACTATTAAGGGAGCAGATTTATCTCACATTCTGTACATTTTTTTACACTTTTTCCAAGCTTATTACACCCCAAGAATAGCTCACATTAAATTCTTTGTCATTTTTATTTGTGCCTCCTCATTATTTTTTAAACAAAATTAAGGGGCTCAGGTAATTTATATAGTAGTAGTGTGATTTTTATGTTTATGAAGCGTTTTTCTAAATGCACAATCTTTAAGAAGAGTTTAATATACATTATTTATCTCTTTATCGGGTAGGTTGAAGGTATAGTGTTGAGATGCCAATTTAACATAAACTGTAGGTTCCATTCTTAGAAAGTCTCAAGTTTGCTAAGGTGCTTAATCAAAATTCTACTTTAACGTTAGAACCTATTTTCCAGTTTAATAATTTAACTCTATACAAATATGCATAGGTAAACAAATTAAACTATACATCCTTCCAGTTTTTTAAAACCGTAGTTGCGCCCTAAGCTTGTCTCGTCTGGGGAATGACGTCCCTACATGAATTGAATTGAATTGTATGGCCTCTAGGCATCTAAGGCTCAGGTCAGGATAGGGGAGGGAAAAGTATAGGGGAAGGTGTCGGCCAGAGTCTATGTTGAAGATGCCATCCCGGCATTTGCCTGTTGTGACAGGAAACACTTGTCAGGATGGTCGGCCGCTGGGATCGAACCCACTCTGACCTCCCGAATGCTACGCCAACGCTCTATCCCTGAGCTACGGCCGCTCCGTACGCCACTGCATCACTTTTAAGATAAGATTGACTACGAATGAAGCGCACAAGGTGCCAGTTAGGATACCACCCGATATTTACCTTCTGAGACTGTAAAAAAGCCTTTATAAAAATAATCAAAATTGCCGGCACCATGACAAACCGAGCCTTCAAATTCCAATTTGAGGCTTATTGCAGTGATTCCGCCAGACAGACCCTGTGGGGGTATCACCCTCGAAATGCTCGACCCCCCAAACTTTAACATTTTATCAGTCAAAAATCGATAGAAAATGTGCAAAACTCTAATTATCCCAATTTTGACTTTACACCCCACCCCCAAACTGAAAATCCTTGCGGAATCTCTGTTGTATTGTCGTTGTTAAATATTTTCCTTTTTATTATGTCTGCTCAAATTAAAGTTAAGAAAGTCCGTTCGTTCGTTTCTATACAAAATTACGTTCCTTTCTATACAAAATTGGCTAAATACTCAAATCCTTTGTGTTTATTAAAGAAGAAGAAAAACATACATTTCTTTATCAACGGATTGTTTTTGTTTATCTGAAGTTCTTAAAAGCAACACATTATCTTTTGCACAGGTGTCTGTCGTCTAAATGTTGCCAGGTCTACTGTTTTAGTAGTAGATTCCTTTTCTGCACTGTCTACTAGTGTACTTTAATTTACAATGTAATTTCTGCTGGTTTTCTACAATTTTAACCAAGCAACATTGGATGGTTGCTCGACTTATATCTGACGTAAAACTGCTGAACATAACTAGCCACCAGAGTAACCAGAGTAAAAATGATAGCGTTTAATGCAAGAAGTGTCGAGCTAGTTAGCTCATGACTTCCATATGATTGGAGTGACAGTTGAATAGATACATGTGATTGAATAGGGAGCAACTGTCGCATCCCTAGGGCAAGTCTATGAATACCAAAAGTAGGTGGAATTGCTAAATGACGAGGAGGAGGAGGAGGAGTTATTCGCAACGACGTTAATAATGGTTTGAAGTGATTTCGACTCGAAGAAAGAAGAGGAAATAATAAATTTTTTCTTCAGGATTCTGTGTCGTAGTAAAAAAGGTACGTGGAAACTAACTTTCTATATAACTTAATTATTTTAATTAATATTTTATAAACCCAGTGTAATTATTTTATATAAGAAGATCGTGTGATTAAGTCGGTGTGATAGAAGATGTTTTCATACAAATCAAAATGGCGACAATTTGGAACAATTCATGACACGGCAATATGTCGTAACTTTCATCACAAGTCATTTTATTTTAGCAATGTGTTCAGAACTCATGCAATATTGTATTTCACAAATGCATTTTTGATCAAAGAGACTCACATATAAACCACGCAAGAAGTAAATTAATGAGGCTTAAATTGAAAAATTAAGTGAAAGTAGGCATATAAATAAAATAATGCCTTTTGCTCATAAATCAGTTTGATCCTTTAAAAAAAATCCTTCCCTTATGAAGATTGTGTGTTAATTTCTCGTCTACAGTGCCAATATAGCAGTTTAAGGTAAAAAAAAATGTTCATTTAAAATACAGTTGTTTACGACATATTGCCGTGTCAAGAACGATATGCATTTCCGCAGTTGGACAAAATCGATTGAAACCAATGGTG
>JAGDQP010060873.1:0-12133 GCA_022664845.1 Lepisma saccharinum
GTCGAGCGCGCTACCGACTAGGCTACGCAGGAGCTCATATATATTACAATTCCCAGAAATTCAACAGCAGGGATAGAAATGACATTTTGCTTTTATATTTGAAGTCTTGAAATGAAAAACGATATAAGTGCATAAAACGAAATTAAAGAGAGAGAAAAAGTAGAAAGTCTTCAACACTCGTAAGAACATTATCTTAGATTGGGATTTTCTACTATTTGCAATGATCTAGGAATATCTAGATTTTTACAGGTTGTTAGGCTTAATTATTCAAATATTTTAACATCAAAAAGGCGATTTTCGCACTTATGACACTTACATAGTTTTATATTTTCTATTCTGCTGGAGACAACACAGTCACGTCTCTAAGACATGTTGTTTTTAATGTTTTTCTGCATCGTGCATTTCAATAGCTGAAATATCTCCATTCTTTTTCCAATAGAATCTCTTTATTTTGTAATGTCGCATGAACTTTAATTGCAATCCATTAACATTTTTGTGTATCACGTAGTCCACAAAATATTTTGGTGTATTCTCCTTTGCAGACCTCACTAACAAGAAGTCAACTAGGTAATTTCCATTGATTCTTCAGGTTCCTTTCTTAATTCAACTTCCTCCAAACAATTTCTAATTTCTTCTTTTGAAGAAAATCTTCCTACAGAGTCACCATCTTCTTCAGAATTACTGCGACTGTTCCGATTAGGCTGTTCCGACTTACTCTGATTAGACCGATCCTGTTTTCCTAGCCAGGCGTGATCGCTTTGGTTTAGGGTCATCACGAATAATAGGACGCACTTGATTTGACAGTCTTGGTAAGAGTTCCACACAAACATACTTTTTTGTATTTGCATGAATCCGTTTTAAATGAAAATGTAGTGTCTAAAGTCACATCAGAACCTAATGTTACTTAATCTAACAAAAAATATTTTTATTGCAAATGCAAACAGTTAAAAAGAACAACCGCTACAAGAAGTTGATCATAGATCTAAGCCTAATTTGTACACCAATTGTAACTGTCATACACTAATTACACCCTTCTCCAGCACTGAAAGTTTCCATGGATTCATTTGGTATTGATTTTAGGACTTACACTTTATTAGTTTCTTGCAACACATCGGCATTCATTTTCAATATAGTCCTCACTTAACCAATGTCCACACGAACACCTAGTAACTTTCAATAGGTGTCTCCTGAAAGAAGGTACATTGCAATGAACAAAAACTCCAAAATGTGTCCAAACTCACCCCACCGGACAACGTCACACCCCACCCCACTTGACGGTAACTAATTATATCAATCAATAACTCTCATGAAGAACTTTTCTTTTATGCATAAAAATTGCTTCATATACAGCAAAACAAACACAGAATAAACATACACTCTCGCTACACACAAAGACACACAGCGCTGAACGGGGAATACTTTTGAATGATGTGGAAATAATTTACACAGTGAAATCTTATTAAATAAACAAAATAATCCAAAGGTATGATTATATACTCTACTGTCTAGAAGTAGTAACATTCCCATGTTTAAATACAACATAAATGTGCTGTTTCTTCTCGTTGAATGTTAGTTTATATTCAGTCACAAGCGATATCGCTCTGTTCAATTGGTCACCAAATTTGAATAAGTTGTTTGAGTTTCTCCAGTTGAACATGCACAGGCTGAATCAGAGCTCTTGTTAGAAATTTGGAATTGGACTAAAATCACCAGATACGTTGTTACTGCCCCAACCATCTAGAAGAAAAGGAATTATGTGAAAGCTTGCAATGTATTTCTTATTCATAATTAGCAAATCTTGTTTTTTTATTTTTTTTATGAAAGATCTTTTATGAAGCAAATATATTTCTCTAATTTTTAATAAGAATAAAATCAATATGCGTTAGCTCGAAATGTAAACAAACATTCTTGTGCAGAAAATATTCTACAATGTTGGACTAAAATATAATACTATATTTGAAAAAGTAAATTAGCTGGTCGTTTTTAATCACCTAGTATTCTCCATTTATGCCCCTACAATATCTCAGTAGCCAGAAGTTCGACAGAGATAAGTTATACACCATTAGATTAGTTGTAGACACAGGTGGGAAAACCTATTACTTAGACTATAAAATTGCATTGTCACGTCATTTGTTTAGTGATTTACATTTGTCCCTATGACTTCAACTCTAAAACTGACAGGACCTGGCATTCCCTTGATAATCTCGATTTCTCCCTATGACTAACTTGTTCTTTTGTATAAGTTATAACTTACAAGACAATTTAAATTTATACGGGAGCGCTTTCATTTTGTTTGTAATAAAGCCATAATAGCTTGTATGGTTTTATTATAGACAAAACCAAAGCGCCCCACATAAATTAAAACTATATCCAAATGAAAGAGTCAAAGTCATAGGGACAAGTGGAGATTACTAAGCGAATGATAGTGCCTGCCAGTCATAGATTTATCTACCGGTGTCCATGACATCCAACGGTGTATAGATCTCTGTGTGACTTGCAGTTACAGTATCAGTATTTGATTGAAAAGTCCAGAAATACTATGTATGATTTAACCTTTATTTATATACGTGGGCCAGTCGAATAACTTTGGACTTCGGCCCGTCACTATTCGCCTTTAGCTGTTGAAATCAACACCCATGCCAGTGCCGGGACTCGAATCCGGGACCTTCGAGCCGATGGCCTACCGCCGCAGACCGCTCGGCCGGCATAAATACTATGCTATTATTCAAACAATGGAAGAAATGGGAACTCAATGCATAAGTAATAAGTGCTGTGCAGGTGGTTCTCAATACTCATTACTTGTGAAATGGGTTTTCATTTCTTGCATTGTATAAAAAATAACATAGTATTTCTGGACTTCTCAATCAACTACGTATATTAATGTCGCCTCTTATTATCTCTCCCAAAAATAAATTTATGGAAAAACTAACTTCACCAATGTATTGCTGGTAAAATTCTAGCCCAGACTGATACGTTACATATCCCCTTCTGTATAAAAAATAGGGCAAGATTCAAGATGGCGGTCATGACGAATGTACCCCTAAAAGATAGCACATTCACCCAATTTCCGTTAATGTGTATTTGTTTTCCATTATTCAGACATTTTGTAAATAAACGTGTGTTTTCCTACATACGAGTATATCTCACAATAAGTACTTATTCTTATGAGGCAAACTTTTGGCCACTGCGCCCATCTTTATGGACGAAAGCACTTTTAATCACGCATTCTGGTGGTTTCCTGATGTACCGTACTCCTCTACCAAGTTCGGTCAAAAAGCGCTTTGAAGCATCGATAGGTTTACTTATAAGAAATAAAGAGAAGATAGCTTTGACAATTTGACATCTACTTATTGTACTTACAACGGGAAAGGGAGCGTGAAACGACTAAAATGTTCTTGCGTGATACTTGAACATCTTTATTTTCAGTAAAACGTTCGTTTAGATTTATTTTTCGGTTATAAAGCTGATGTTTTAGTGAGTGTGCAAAGTAATTGGTAAAGTCTATTACCTTGAAAGCACTTTCCCAAACTTTACATAAAAAATAAAATCGATGAATCAACGATCGAATGAAAGAATTAATAAATAAGTCAAGTATTTTGTTTAATTCATTTCAATCTTGAACTATTTTTGTGAAAGGATCGTGGAGTAATCAAATTAAAAACTCGACAGTAGGCCTACGAGGTTCCTGAACTGAAATATTAAAGTCAATTACTCCTTTCGTACTCTTGTACAAATGGGGATAGCTGAATCTGAATATGAAGTCAGGCAGTCAGTTAGTGTTAAAGTTGCGGGCAAGTAAATCATCGTCACTGACTCGAAATTTGAAGTCAGCTTCTCTGTGTGGACTTTCGTTTTGGCGCTGACGTGCATTACTGGTTGAGTACATCTAATGCAAAAACACTGCGAGGCAAAGTTGTAGCATTACTATATTATTGATTTTTGTACTGTGATCAAAAGTTCTGAGTAAAATGAGAAATGGGATATTAGTGAACCACAATAGACATACCAGTGAATAAAGTGTGGTACGTAAAGTTTGCTACACAATTTAAAAGCTGTGTCCCGGTATCCCGAAAAAGATATTAAAGGTCCCGAATTTCATCAGAAAAGGGGGATATATATTTTAATTTGATAGTGACATTTGAAATAAATTTTACATTTGTTTCACTTTAACTCTCCTGAACATTTAAAATTAATAATAAGTGATCAATCAATTAATAATAGTTACAAAAACTTAAATCATAAATTGGTGTATTTAAAAAATAAATCATAAGTAACTTACTATAGCGACTCAACACCAAGAGGGAACGCAGTGGCTGAATGGTAGAGCGCTTACCTGTGGTGCTTGAGGTCGTCGCTTTGTTCCCTGCTCATGACATGTGGGTTTTCTGCTGGACAAATACAGTGTGCGTGGGTTTCCTCGGGGCTCTCCTGTTTTCTCTCTTTCTTCATTCCTCAATTAAACCCATCATTATCCATCCGGCTTGAGCCAATGTCTCCTAAAGAGCTTACAAAATAAATTCAAATTCAACACTAAGAGCAGGGAATGAATGTTATGGTACGATAGGTTTTGACAACATTGAATCATTTCTAAACGCAACTTTTAAGATATATATATATATATATATATATATAGTTTAGTTGACACAAAGTAGCCAAGAATAAAGGTGTAGGTCTCTGTAAGACCTGGTTCAAATATGAAAGAAATTGTTTACTAGTTTTAAATCAAGATGTAAGTTTTAAATTTAACTTAAGATTTCTGAATTTCTGAAATATTCTACTTATTTTAAATTAAAATATTTTAAATTAACATAATTAACTTACCGTATGCAACAAAGTGAAATCTAGATTGAAGAAACCACAAGCAGTGAATGATATTTTCCTCTGCTGGAACAGGGTCAGAAACATCTGAAGCTGGAAAATAATATAGTATTTGTTATTACGGAAAATTTACGGATAAGTTTGGCCCTGTCTTGGTAGTATAATGCCTACAACTGCAACTGAAATATCATGGATAGAGCTTGTCAAGACATCGGTAGTTTTTCCTGTGTGTGTTTCTAATAGACTTTTAGGCCTATTGCATCCGACTAACTTTGAATTTGTATGCTCAACAAAGTAGAAATAAAATTTGACGGAAATGTTCTATATAAAACGTAAACTGTTTAATCGAAATCAGTGAATCCATATGAAATTTATGTCCGATAATATTTATAAAGCTTATAAATCGATTGGATGGAAACTCGTTTTGAAATATGATTAACACCGAACATCAACCCGAATTTATGTAAAATTATTTGACATGTATCTGCAGCATCGGTATTTAATTAAAGATTTATTTACATAGGTATTAACTTCAAAGAAATACTTCTTAAATCTACATTTCTCGAATTTCTATACGAAACTGGAAACCGCCAGAAACCCAAAATTTTTCTAGAACCGGCTATCATTTGTTGTATGTCGAATGGCCTATTGTTTTTGATATTGGATAATTTTGTGTGATACTGTGCTGTGGATATGACTTTTAATATCTTCTAGGTGTTTTGGTGTAATAGCTGGTGTTGAAAGACGATCAAGTTTTTTTCTTTTCCGTAAGTGTTGGTTTCCCAGTGATAATGACAATTACCTTGTGTGGATGAAATTTTTTCCCTATGCTATGTCTATAGTAACTTATTTTAGTGCGGTGATAGGCACTTTACTCTGCAAACAATAATAATAACTGTAATATCTTCTAGCACAACAAAACTAATTTTCAAAGTACATAGTGAATTTTCCAGTTTGTTCATGGCCATGTTTGAGAAACCATGTGCAGTAGTGCTACGGGGTTCACACAAGGAGTGCAGGCAGGGTTGGCAACTCCCACATTGACGGGTTCGCTTTAAAATTGATTAATCGATCGAGCAGTATAATATGCAAATACATTAATTAGATAAAACTGATTGTATCACTAACGTGTCAAACTCAAACATGCCTGTTATGATCATTTTTGGAGCAGCTGTTAAAGTTTATCTTCTCGACTAGTGTTTTTTTCTCTCACCTAAGATGAAGAGAAATAAGGATAACTCCTGAAATCGAAAATGTTTTGAGTCATCAGCAATACGATAACGGCCATTCAAGGCGCATCATGCACGCACTGGCAAATATTAGAGAATATATTTCGTACCAAGATAATAAATTATCAAACCATACAACGTTGTGAGGTACATATATATAATGTTATGTAAGACAAATACTGATCCGGCTGAATACGAAAGCTTATCTCCAATTGTACATAAAGTAAATATTCTGGGGCTTTTCTGGTCAGCATCTAGCAGCCAATTTATAGAAATGTATTATCGAACTGTTGTGAATAAACATAGGGTTAGACGTATTACTTTATACGGAAAAATAATGTCTGTAAAGCAGAGGGCTTTATCTTTGCTATGGTATTTTACACAAGTGTTACCGATAACAAAAATATTTTACAAAAAATACTGAGTGTTGTGATGTTTTTTATTTGCTTTGAAATGATAAGAAAAGTGGTCCAAATACAGCTTCAGTTGTCGTACAAGAAATAAAGTTTAAAATACATTAATATAGAAGAGCATGAATTCTTAAACGAACGTTAGAGATGGTATGTACGCACGTAAAGTCATACGGAGGCGGTATGTCAGTATGTTTTTCACTGAGTGAGAGAACAGCATCAGTTTGAATTATCCTTGGCTAATGAAATTTCCATTATTAAAAAATGTAATTCTGGATATCATATACGGACTGATAAGGCAGGTAACCATATGACGGTTAGGCAGTTGTATGCGGATCGTACGAACACTAGATGTTTCGAAACTCTACATATTCAAGGGAAGCATCCTAGCTGAGTTTGAAAAAAAATAAGGGAAAATATAAAGAGCAAAATATTGAACGTAACTCAAAAATCGCTATTGTAGTGAATTATATTGTAATCACATCGGAAAAAATGCATTCAATGGGATTAATCAATAGTCCACATTGTAAACATTGTTGTAAGATCAATAATTTAGCTCATATGTTGCAATATTGTGTGAAGGTGAAAGACGTATGGAAAGTTACAACACCATTATAGTGATAATGGCACGAAAAGATGCAAAAAATATTAATAAAGAAAATTTTATTATGTTCCCTGATTGTACAGATTATCCGACTAAGAAACAGAACGCTGTCTTATGGATTAGTTTAAATACAGGGAGGAGTTTTAACGGGGGATAGCTATAAACAATTTCTGGGTTTTTACTATTTTAATTTTTAGCACTCAAGCGATACGATATGTTCGCCAGATTTATAGAAAGAACAATAAAATAAACAACAAATTCACGATGAGAAAAAGGAAAAAAAAACAGTAAGGGGAGAAGGCGAGGGTGTATAAGTGAACAGAAAAGTGGGGAGAGTTATGGTGGAAGAGTGGACGAGAAAATGATAAAACACAGACAGGACTATTAGTTTCCTAAAATGTGTGTACTGCTAATTTTATGTTAGGATAAAGTAGTTTTTGTTGTTGTTGTTGAGAACTATTCTTGTAGATGTGATCTTGTGGAAATAAATAAGTATAAAAAAGTGGCTTGGTGGTTACTGTGCTAGTCTCTCGTGCCTGGGGTCGCGAATTCAAACTCTGATGAATCCAATTTTTCAAGAAGAAAATTGTTTTCATCAGTTAAAACACTGGTGCACACAATTTTCTATTATTTAAATTTTGTTTCAAATAATATTTTTTCAAATAACACGTCTGCTTTTATTTGTGAGTTCCTTCTACCATGATATATTAAAATTTTATTTAATCTATACGTCCTGTAATTAACATTACGCACTTTGAATTGGAAAAAGTTTTGAATTTTATTTATGGCCTTTAGGCATCTAAGGCTCAGGCCTGGATATGGAAGGGGAAGCATATGATTTGTGTGCGCCTGTGAATTAAATTATATCGTTTAAGCGGAGTAAAAGGATCCCGGAAGGATTTTTTTTAATATCTTAAGGGTTTTAGGCATCTGAGAATCAAACCAGGATAGACTTGGGAGAGTATGTTGGAAGGTAGACGGCGAGGGTCTATTTAATAAGCACCATCATGGCCTTTGCCTGGTATGACTGAGGAAAAATCTTGGGAAACCCTAGTTAGAATGGTCGGCCACTAGAATCGATCCCAGGGTTTTCCGAATGCTAAGCCGACGCTCTAGAACTTTCTGGGAACTTTTTCCACCCGATGCGGGCTTTACTTGTTCAATTTGACCTGTATAGATTAATATTTTTAGGATTAAGTTAAAATCACACACACAAACATTCATGCCGAGGCGCACTACTAAGCCACGGACTCTTCGGTACTGGAAAAATTCGGCCAGGGCCTAAGTTGATGTATCATCCCAGTGTTTGTTGAGGACAAAACGTGGAAGAACTCTTTAAGGTTGCCACAGTAAGTTTATTAAGGTATTTTTACAGGGGGATGGTGCGTTGTTGACATGAAAACAACGTAATAAAATGAATGTTATGCATTATTCGTGTTCCCACATGCAGACTCTCGGTAGAATTTTCCCTTCATTCCCCTGTTAATTCGCACAGTCTTCCGTACGTTTGGCGTATCTGACTTCTGTGAATTCGAGTATAGTTTACAAACGTAGGGGAGTCGTAGATTTTGTGTTAATTTTGCACTTACCACAGCTTTTGTGAATCCCTTCCAAGGATTATTCCTGTGTTCCAGTATCCATTTTGTCAAAATGTGTCACAGTGTGTCAACATTTATTGTTAATAATTCTTTTCTTACATTTTTAGTGACCATGGGTTAGTGGAGGTTAGGTAAGGTCAGGTTAGCACAAACATAGAAATGTATTTTGATAGAAAGAAACGAAACCGAAATGACCACACTTAACCAACCATAACCAATGGTCACTAAGCTAAGATAATCTACGAAAAATGTAAGAAAGTAATTATTATTATTAATAATTATATTTTGAAAGAAACAAATACTTACACTAGCCGAGATTTATTCCCGCGCCTTTTCTCTCAACAAGCTGACGCCTTGGAGCTTGTCAATGGAGATTTCGAAATTGTATTTGCACTACACATGCGTTACGTAACAATGCTACAAAATGTCATTAGCACGTTCAGTGTTGAAGTCCAGGAGTTGCACAGGGTATACGCTAAGTTTGTGAATCTTTAAACAGAGATAATGTTTTCATTAAATATAGGGATACAATTTCTACAAAAACAAGAGAGAACGCAAAAAAAATAATTATATTATAGTGAGACAATAATAAGGAAATTATATGTATAATTGGATGCTTTGAGGAAATAAGAAACAAGATTGTTGCGACGTTTGCACAACTATAAAACATCTATATCAGTTCAAAATCAGTTACAATTCTTGATGCCGAATTGTCGTCTCTGAAGCCAAGGGATACGAGTGGCATTAACGAATAAAAACGTTCAAGGCAACTTTTGTATAACTGAACCCGAAATATGTTAAGGTCAAATGTTACTTTGCAGTCTTGTGTCACATATATTACAGGTTATATATCAAAGATTACTCCTTACGTCTTTTTATTTGCCATCTTTCTCTTGTATCCCTTGGTTTCTGGATTCAACACATAAGTCTTAATTGTTCCACCCTTTAGAAATCTATCCAGTATAGTGTGGTGGGACTTACTACATATATCGAAAAGTTAAAGTTCTACCTTGCATTTGGAAACGTAAGTCAAATCTTATATCACTCAAAACCTGCACACAAAATATCTGCTCAGGCCACGGTGGCTTAGTTAGTAGAGCGCTCACCTCTGGTGCTAGGGATCGTCGATCGATCCCTGTTCACACCACGTGGGCTTTGTGGTGGACAAACACCGTGTGCGTGGGTTCTCTCCTGATTCTCCCGTTTCCTCCCACTTCTTTCATTCCACTAATTCATCCTATCGTCATCCATACGGTCTGAGCCATAGTTGCCTAAAGGCCTTAAAATAAATTGAAATTGAAAATTCAAAAATATCTGCTCAAATTCACTGAATACATTGTCCACATTTCTACAAAAGTATTATTGTAGTGAAAAGATAGCAATAATATCCTGAATCCACATCCTGTAGTTACATCCTTTTAATCTTCTCAACATTTTGTTTTCGATCAAGTGGAACCAAAAGTATTTGACCGTAGTAATCTCACCGGAACAGGCAAATTAATTAAATAAATAAACGAAACGAAAGTAAATGGTATACGCATTTTAGCAGAAGGTTTATGCTAATGTGTAAGATTAATCAGAGAGTATACGGTGTAACTCACTGAGAGTAACGAGTTTAATGGCTGATTGAAGAACACATTTGTTATGGTATGTGTAGCTAAGTGGTCAGTGTTTGGGACTCTTATTCTCAATTTTCTTAGTTCGATTCCCTGTGTGGATTTCAAAATATTTTCTTCAAGCAATTAAGTAATATAAGTGATGTTTGTAATTGCTACTGAAGAGATTTATCCCATAAAGGAAGAAAAACGGAAGACATAGAGAGGGGGGCAGGGGGAAACGCAAGCTGTTTATCATGAAGTGTTAAAATTTAATTTATCTCCATGTCTTCCACTTTTTTCTTTACCTCTTTTCTCGCTATTTCCTCGTCTTCTTCCATGTTTTCTCACTCTCTTGCTTTCGCTCTCTCTCTCTCTCTCTCTCCATCACTCTGCCTTTTTCTCTGATGTTTGAACAAGAAAATTTTTGTAAAAATGCAAAATGACGTCTCCAGCATGATGCCCATATTATTATTTTCCGTTACTCTGAATTAATTCCTATCTCTTAGAACTTAATGTGAATGTAATTTCTGCCTATCTGTCTCGTGGTTCTCTAAATGATGCTGAAGGACTTAAATTTTAATCCTCCAAATGCAGAAATATCCTGGTATGTCCTGCTTTGGCGCATATTCTTACTGTCATCTTGTTTGCCTAACTGTTAGACGTACAGTGAAACAATTCTCATGGAGAAAAGAACTATTATTTCATACAACTCCAGCTTCGATTTATTTTTGTGATATGATATGAAGTATATCTTATGACGTCATCTGGTGACACTTTTTATTCGTTTCGGAATTACTTGATTATTATGTTTGTTTTTTTCTTTCTAGAAAAGAGATTACAATTATTGCTTTTCTGTTGTTCCAGTCTTTTCTTTGTGGTGACATTGTTTAGTCAAAAGAAAATATAGTAACAAGGGAGTTATCTATGGACGATATTAAGTTCGTAATTATAGTTAACAGCTGAAATATGATGATAAAGTGAATTGATTAATATCAGAAAAAAGATCTATATGGTATGTATGAAAACGCTAATATGATGTGTTGTAAATATATATGTAAAGAAAGATGTGGGCATTTAGTTCTAGTTCCAACAGTGACGAGGACCTATTGACTCTCAGGGCACTTTGATATGCCCTATCCGGATGTTATATAGTTATGTTTCAGAAATGATTTTATGAACAGAAAAGGGAAGGACGTTAGATGTCACTATTATTAGAAATGGAAAATCGAAGTGAGTGCCTTTTTATATAATAAATAATTGCTGTTTTTGTTAAGTGATCCAAAGCAGTTTATTTCATTTTATTAAAATGTGAAGTGTTTCAGAGAGTAAACGAATTTTATAAACAAGTTATTATCTTGTAAACAAATACGTAAATCTGATGTATAACCAGATTAGAAAAGTATATAGCTTATGTCGGGAACAGCATCTAGAGGTGTAAAAGTTGCTATTGTGTTTTAATCCTCTGGTTAAATACATATTTTTTGAATTGTCGACTTGCGTTTAACTTCATGTAGTTAGACATAGTGGAGAGCTTGGCTTTGGTCCTTGGAAGATGCTGAAAAGCACTTATAGGATCATTGTTTGGGTTTTCTGCTACCTTCAGGTGTACGTCCCACTACGTGGAGTAGCTTTGGGGCACGCTTTAGCTATTGTCTTATTTTCCGTACAGGAACCATAACATGGACCTTGTTTAAGAATCTCATTAATCTACCGCACAGCGACAACAACTGAGCTTAGCTACAAGGAGCAAATCATTTAAAGATATAAATATAGACATAACGCTTGACCAAAAGTAGGTGGTACCGTTACAACTTCTGTCGAATGGAGTTCGTCACGACAATAAAATATGGTTACGAATTGTAGAAGTCATTTTCAT
>JAGDQP010060874.1:0-12133 GCA_022664845.1 Lepisma saccharinum
AACGGCGCATATGTGACCTAAATCGGATCATTCTAACTATGGTAAGTCAAGCCTTCAATGTCATGCAAAAATAATGGATTACTTTTTACTACACCAGATATTTGTGCAAGTGGATCCCTTGGAACACAGATCCCAACGAACAGGAAAAATGCAAATACAAAAAAAAAAAAAAATGGACTTGGGATGTTTTGCAATTCAGGTCTTCAATTTTGCTCAGACTAGGAAAATATTTATAATAAAATTCTGGGACATGTTTCTGAAAATGTTATGTTTATTACATTTACATCTTGATATTTTAAAGACCATTGCATCTATTTTCAGTTTCTTTATTTTTTTCAAATTTTCAGATCATTCTTTTAAGATACCCATATATTTCTGAACAGTGATATAACTTTTTATTTCCAATTATGTAGTCATATCCTTCAGTATAGGTAGCCAAAAGACTATTATTATATGTTAGGCAGATTACACTGCTTCTTTCAAACGACTAAACTCTTCAGACTAATGATTTCTATGCTTACGTCAATCTTGATTTCGCAGTGGCCGAGAGGTTAGCACGCTCGCTTTCTAAGTGTGTGTGGTCACAGACGCAATTCCAGCCGGGGTCTCTTGAACGGAGTAATTCGGAGTCCACTTTACGTAAACCTCTAGGTCCCGTCCTTAACAGCTCATTAGTTTGTTTAGGACGTTAATGTCAATTCATTAATTGTATCTATCTTGGATTGAATTGGTTTACTATTTCTCACGTGATGTGCGAATAAGTCTTAAATACCCGCTGCCTTGGAAACTGAAACATGTTTAATATCTTGGCAGTCATACTATCTTCATGCTCAGGTTTGTCTTTGATGGAAACGAGCGGTAAATGAAAATTCCACCTAATAAAAACGTCTTTTATAATCATGGCAAATGTGTCTTGACAAATTCAATCATTATCACATGATTTGTGCATAATGTCGTCAATTATACTGTATTGTTGCCAAGGAAACGTTGTGATTACCTTAAGAATTACAATACAGTTGAATTTTTTAAAGTAGGTACATCCACCGCAGTGCCAGATTTGACTGCAGATAAAAGTCAGTGCATACGTTCTAAAATTGTGCCCGAACAAATATGTATAAGACCAGAATAAGTACAGATTTAACTTAGATTCTTCATTGTTTGAAGTAAATAAATTACTGGATAACTATACTATAAATCTAGTTTGGCAACTTTCTGAACAACCTTATGGAACAAACATGAACATACGTTCCGCCGTTCCTTCAATTGAAATTGCATTTCCTATTCTCCTCCAATCCCTAGATAAATCCCCTCTCTGTTCGTCTTTCTCTAACATTCCGCTTCTCTTATCTTCCCTCCTCCATTTCGTCCTTGTATCTACTTTTCAGCGCGATCTCAGCTTTGTTTTGCTCGTTCCTGTGGTTGCTACGCTGTCGAAAATTGTGCTCAAGTGAAAGTTGAAAACTTCAGAGAAAGGCTTTCACAAAAACATGGAATGTTCTATTCCCTAACAACCTAGACTCAACAAATAGTCTTGGTGGTATTTTATTCCTGCAGTTCGAAAATCGATACGTTTCTATTTTTTTTTATTTTGCAGGCAACACGAATCGCGTAGTAAACATTCTGTTGTTTTATGTAGACGAAGGGTGATGCAATCTGTCCTATACAAACAACTCAACAAAAGGCTATAAAAACTGAAAGTAAACCTAGCAACAATAACTAAATAAATAAAGGAAGACAATTTAATTAGTGAAAAGAGATGGAATTTTCAATTTAATGGTTAATCTCTTTTCTCATATATAAAGTCCGTCATAAAAAAAGGAATCCCTAATGCATGGGATTTTAGCATGCATTCACGATTAACTAATTCCATGAAACAAATCACCACACCAATTCGTTTGTGTCATTAATAAATATTAAATATGTTTACAAACTTTTGCAACTGTTAATTCCATCTGAATTAAGGGGAAAATGTATTATTTGAAAGACACATATATTACCATTGGTCTGTGTACTAACCACTAACATAATCAACAATGATAATATACGAATGAATATCGACAAAGTTTGGATATTTAATGCTTTAAGCTTGACGAAAGTAATCATGGAGGGAAAGGCAAAAATAAATTCTTACTGTAAATGTAGAGAGCATTGCATTTACATGTCGACACTAGAGAGATATTTTCGTGTGCACAGTAATAAAACGATTTACAAGCAGATTGAGAAGTGGAAGGATTAAAACCATTATACAATGTAAAGAACAATTGTTCACGATAATAATCGGAATGATAACAATTGAAAAACGAATTAGTTTGATTGAACTTCGGCTAATTGATGCTTTAGTGGGTTTTGTATTCCATAGAATTTTGTTCCACGTTTTTGTATGTAAAAGCAATGTTATGTACCTAGGTAATGTAGCTACTTTGAAAGTATTTGTACTAGGATGCATTCATCTTTGGAAATATCTACGAAACTAAGATGAGCGAGTTGACCTTTACAGTGCAAAATAGATTAATTTGTCGGAAGTAAGAATGTGGTCTCAAGCACAATTAATTTTAAGTGTATTTTACATCCAAGTCAACAGAATTTCTATTCTTTAAGGTGGGAGAAGGAAAACAGTAAGTCTAAGAGGTTGCCGCTGTTGAAATATATTTTCGGGGCAGGTAACAGAGGTGCTTTACCTCCCAGGATGTCTTACGTTTCCTTAGGTACATGAGGTTGGACTACCGGAACTAGAAATCGTTTACTGCACCTCAATATCTCTATTAGAATGCGAAATATTGAAATTTAATTATTTACCAAGATGGCGGCATACACTTTGTCACATCACATTTTTTCCCATTCTGATTTGACTTCCTTTTCGGATGCAATTATGAGCAAGACATAGTTTATACCGTATTGATACGACCATTAGATTCCCATATATTCAAATGATATTAAAATGTTTCAATATGTAGGCCAGAAAAATTATGTGATGTCACATGTTTTTCTTATTAACACAGGTCCGGTGTCATTCTCAGCTATACTTTCTTTCTTTATTCTATCTCGATACGTAAGATATTCAGATTGAATTATTCCGCAAGATAGAGGCTGGTACTTTCTGAATTCACATATTCTCATGATTCAACTTTCTACTTTTGGATACATTTCTGCGTAAAATTATCATTGATTCTATCTTCTTACAACAATTAAAACGTGAGATATTAAAATCTAAAAATTTATCAAAATGGCTGCCATAACAAAGTGACGTCATCTAGTTTTCCTGTTGTGACATAACTATTATTTTTGCTGTACTATTCTGAGCCAAACGCTGTTTGTTCAAGTCTCTAGCATAACATCATTAAAAAAAATTCAAAATAAAAAACTTAGAATGACGCCTTGGACCAAAGGGTTCGTTTGATCACCCTGGAGCAACCTACGCTTTTTTAAATCTCGGAGTTATGTTTTCATGTGTCTCGTCTCTAAATAAGACAAAACAATTTTGCCTATCCAATTTTTCGTGTGTGTTACATGGGAATTAAATACAATATGCGTAATATTAATCTTGGTTGGTTGGAAATTGTGTGACATCACACCTTATTGCTTTCTTGACTGTAATTTCAAGTTACCTATGCCAATGGGCCATTCTCAGCTAGACATTGTTTATATCAGCTCGATACACGTAGTGAGATATTGAAATTAATTATATGCCAAGAAGACAGCGACAAACTGTATCACGCGATAGGTTATCGATAGCGAATCATCTTTTATTACATTTCGAAACCACAATTAGAATGCCGGATATTTCAATGTATATGTATCACGAAATATCATATTATTTGTTATTGCTAACCTAGTATGTTAGACCCTAATGCCGCGTCATAGCGTATTACTATTACTATTACTATGTCGCCGTGATTACTATGGACTGTATAATTAATATGGAAAATTGCATACACAAACAAACATAAACACACACACGTATGAAACACACGTATATACATGTATTTACCTCGTATGACATCGTTATTACGGATATAACGTTAGGTGGTCCCAGAAATGTATATCACGTGATACCTTATAAGTAGTTTGATTGTAATCGCAGGCTCAGTAAATCATCGTTTATTCAACTCTGGTAGTTCAATTAGAAATGCAGATATTCAATGTATAGATTCCTCAGTGTGAATGTTGAGAGAGAGTATCGTTACTATGGAAACGGTATAACATTCGAATGCGGTTGAAGCCTTAACAGGATTTTTTACTACAGCGTTATGTGAAGTTTGGCTGCAATCGGCTCATTGATTCCTACGTAATGATTGAACATGTAAATAATTCAGTCTCGTAACCATGGAAACGGTAGTTTACATTTTAATGTGCTTCAAGTCTTAAGTGTTGAGTTTCATACAGTCATGTTAAGTTTGAAGCAAATTAGTCTAAACATGCTTAACATGAGGCACAAATGTAAGTTTTAGTAATTGAGTCTCTTTACCATGCAAACAGTAATAATGTGAAAGTTCTGGTGTAGTTAAAACATGGAGGGTGGCCTCAACTTATCAGAATACCGAGTTTGGATGAAATCAGGGCAGGATTTATGCATAGGCCCACTAGGATCGGGCCAAGGGGAGCACTTTATAAGGAAATATTTTAATTTGCTATTTAAAACTCGAGACGAAAACAATATTTAGGGGGAAAAAATAAGAGAAAGTGCCAAACACTGTCACCTTTGAACCGCCTGACCCCTTCGTAAATAAGTGACTTCAGATAATTTAAAGTTAGGTTAATTTACATTAGAAACAGTACAACAAAGATTAAACCTTATATTAGGAAAATTATTTATTCCTATTTTTGTCTTTGTACACACCAACAATCATTATTATACCAACGGGCAATCTCTCGAAAAGAGTAGACTGCTCTCGAACAATCAAAGAAATTTAGTTTAATCTCTCGTATTTCCGAAGATGCAGTATTTCCGTCCATCGGAAAACCAAGGTGCAGTCTATCGCATATACGAAGAGTTCACAACTCCCTCGCCCATGAAGAGAATACAACTTTCACCAAGAAATCACTACTCTCGAATTTCCATATCTATATCCCTTTACTTGACATAATAATATTATTAATAATGATTAGAATAATGACGAATACAATTTTTCAAAGTTTGCAGTGTCGCGCGCCATCTGTGGGGCACGCTAGTGACAATTGCCGCTACTTACTCTGGAAGCGTTACCCGATTGCTGTTACAAACTCTACATTCGTGCCCCATCTCGGCCCTCCCGATTCTACATCTACACTTACCGGTACGATCCGAACCAGAGGAATATCGGGTAGACCGAAATATTGAATATAGTTTTTTTTCTCAAATAAGTATGAAAAGAATATGAAGAGTACGTGTTTTACTTTACAATATGAGTGCTCCAAGAGCAATGGCATTATTGAAATAATTCCAACTAATCTGATTTTCTTTTCACAACACTTACACACGCAATGATCGTAAATGTTGTATATCTGACCCCCTGAAACCTATGCACGGACCCCCTTGGGGTCATTTGGCCCCAGGTTAAGAACCCCTGCGCTAAAGGCTTTTATTTGTATTTAAGCTATCATATAAATATAATTACTTAGGTGATAAATTACAATAAATAATTAAGACTAATATAAATCACGTGTTTTGAGATTCGGATCACTGTGCGACATGTACGCGATTATTTAGATGGTCATTTACTGACAGGTAGATTGGCAGAAGTGGACACATACCATGGCCTTCGCCGTCACCTGATTTTTATTTATGGGTTTTGTTGGCAGAACGTGGTCTATGAGGAAGCACGAACAACTAGACAAGACATGACTGCAAGATATTCCACTGATTGTTGAAATATACTGCGGGCCGTATAATCACAAAATGTAGCCCATTTCCAGTAGAGATTTCCGTCATGCAATCAACTTCGATCGCCTGCAAGGGGCCTGGATACATACAGTGGTATCTCATCGGTGGCAAGGAGAGCACGCATCCTGTTATGAGAGTCAACTCCACACCGTGTTCTTTGTCTCTCTCTTACCCGTTGCGCGATGTCACTCCTACACCAATATTGTGTTTCTCTTCCTCGTGTATTGTTGCTATGTACGTCGTTGTATCACGTCAGAGGGGCTATGTTTACACTCTGGCTACTTTTTCGTTTTCCTAATTTTCAGTTACTTGCTATGAAATCACTATTTCCTTAGTACCACTACGCGTCCCAATTTTCTGGCTCGTTGAGAATTATTACTTTGTACACCTGTTGTCCTTAAAGTTGTTGTCCTCGCCTGCCTTTTCAGCCCCCTCTTTTTTCGAAATTTGACTTGTTCTCTCGTTCAGTGTGCATAACACAGACACATACGCCTTCTTCTATTTTGTAGCATCTTTTAACACAGGATTCTCATCTATATTACATTTACAAAATATATATGGTTGTGGTGAGATGACAGCTCTGTGTATGAGACATCGCTCCATTATTTATATTACAGTGCCACCCGTTTGATGGTACATATACCCACGTCTTTTTGTCTTGATTTCCAGTGCTTTGTAATATTCCAGTGGATTTATTATAATGTGACACCGCGTGTATAAAATATAATCGTGCATTAAGATGAACGATCTTAATCCATCTCATAATTATAGGTGAATGAAACTGTACTCTGACAATTCATGTGTTGAGTTCATTTCGGATCTTTGTTGATGGCTATTTAGCGAACTTCTTGCAAATTATGACAGCTAAGACAGATCACAAGCATAGATGAAGGTTAACAATCGCTCATTCATCTTCTGGTATACATCAAAATGTGTTTTGTTCTGTTTAGGTATCATATAAAATCATTTTACATTAGATTTCATAAAATGCATTTCTGAAAAAAAGAAACTACCGTTTGGAGAGATGATTTTCAGCATCGTTCATTACTTTGACAAGTAATTAATGTTAGAAACTAAAGTTTTATTTCCATCTTTCTCTATCATTCAGATCAGCCATAACAAGCTTTGAGAACAGTATAGTCAATACGAGAGTAATTAGCGGCAATTTCAAAGCATTTAAAAATTCAAGTCCAAAACGAAATCAAATTCATTCTATAATTACCAACTCGTCAACATAAATTAATGACGTTCGAAGTACTGCAAGCTTGTTATGGTTGATAGGTTAGCATTTATTGAGACTCTTGGTACTATCGCATTAAAACGCTAATTAGAACACATTAAAACGCATGACCTAGATTAATATATCGGAAATACCGTGAAGTATATTTCAGTGTAAATATTCGTTGAATTCGTGTTCGACAATATTTCATTCTTTTAAATTATCATTTTACGTTTCATATTTAAGAACTCAAACGTTTAATGATGGCCAATTAATGTAACTGTACATAATGTAATTGTTCGGACGAAACGTTGAAACAGCAAATTTCCTTTGTTAAGGAAAACGTACTTTGTAACTAACTAGTCAAAAGTTTTAAGGGCATATTAAACATTTAAAGATAGTTAATATTGCTGGAAACACACAGCGCGGTAATTGCATTTGTACTGGGGACCTCTTCTGTATAAAATTTATTTTCACAGTTACAATGGTTCACATCTCCACACTTCAACTAACTACCTGACTGACATTTTACTTGATTTTCCTAATTGCATCTAGTTAAAGTGGTTTAATATTTGGTTAAATATTTCCCATAATGAATGAGCAACACTCAAAGTTCCGTAAAATCCTACAAGGAAAAGAAATTCATAACACTCATAAAGGAGCAATACGTAATAAGCTGTAAGATTCCGTACACGTAGTTACATAACAAGGGATATCAGTAGAAGAAACTCCTTTGAAGTATATAATTATTTTAACAACACATTTACAGCTACAGTTGTTTTTTTAATGTGATGAGTGACCTGTGTACGTAGAAAATACAACAGCCTTTGCGAAATAATTTCTAAGCTATTTCCAATATAGTCATAATATACAATCATATCTAGAAACATTGGAAAAATAAAAAGAATTTATAACAATAAGTAACTAATTTTTCTGTAGATATCAACGCTAACAAGAGATCTGTCTTCCATGAAAATTGCAAATCAACATAAGACATCGACAGTACATTGACGATGTACTTACATTAATAATTCTGCAGTACTACATATTTCAAGTTATCGGAACAAAAGTTATATGGGCTGATTTTTTTCTACATTTTCTTCCGAACGGCTAGCACTATAAATCTGTTTTGTTTAACATGTAATGTGCCGTTAAACATAATTTATATCGTAAATTATGGATTTGAAATCGATGTGTTAATTAATTTCATTAGTCTATTCCAAATCCGAAAATTATAAATACGGGATGGTTTAAGGAAAACGCCTCATCTAATTTATCTCGTAACCGATTGCTCTATATTTAAGTTCAAGAAGGACGTATTATTGTAGTACACCATATCATGCTACACATTTTTTGCGAAACGGTTAAGTTTTCTAAAAATAAATGTGTCAAGTGACACATCGTTTGATAGGTCATTCAATTCTAGTTACAAAAACTTATATTTTTGGAGTGTCATTGAAGACATGGAAAGAAATAGCTTTCTAAATTGTTAAATATTATAAACCGAAACTTTGGAACTGGGGTAATATTGTAAGGGATACCTATAAACCCCAGAACTATGTCTCGGGATCACAGAGGGCATCATAAAAGATCAGCAGATCCAGAATTGAGCAAACAAACATTACAAAATTGTAACAAACAAACAATGCTTATAAGACACTGCTTACTCATGAACAAGTTGATAAAAACAAACATACGTAACTTGTTATCTACAAGAAATAATGAAGTGTCAGTCAATATTTATGTTAATAGCGCAGAAACTTTTCCGGGCTGTATGACTGGAAAACAGGAACCTCAGACTGTGCGGGCCAGCAACTCCCCAGGAGAAATGCTGACCCACACAGTTGTTTAGGCTCCTCAGCTCCCTAGAAGGTTAAAGTTAGATTCAATATATAGAAAAGGACTTTCACCAACAAAACAGAAGAAGAGTGATATAGTTATAATACCTACACTCTTCCAGGGCAGTCATAGGAGTTTACTGTCAAGACGTACGCATACACGAAGTCCTTCATACAGTCCGGTGAGTAGCATGGCGCTAGTTTTATTTTTGTATAACATCTTTCTAAAATGAAAGCAAACTATCTGAAACCTACTTTTGTTATCAATGACTACATCCTTTCCCAGTACCTAAATACGCCACAGTCCGTCAGAGGGGGAAGGCAAACGTGGTGGAGATACTGGGTTCTGGGGCTGTATGGGCTTTACTAAACGCAAAATTATCTGTGTACATATCGAAGTGGATTTCCAATAGAATATAACGGTATGTCTTACATGTGTATACTGCAGCCATGACTTCCCGTTCATATGTGTCATGTCTTTTCTCCCCGTCTGTACATGTTTTTGAGCAAAATCCTAATGGTCTCCATTGTTTACTAGCGGGATCAAGTTGGAAAATTCCGCCCGCCAGGAAATTTCGACTAGCGTCGGCGTACAGCCTAATTGGTGCTTTTGGATTGTAATGCATCATGGCCAGTGAATTTACGTGCTTGTTTGAGTAGCAAGAAGCTATCTTGATGCGACGGTAACCATTTGTAACTTTTACCTTTTTTGGTCAGTTCTATTAGGGGTGCCACTAAATCTGCATAGTTAGGTATTTGCGTTCGTGCAAAATTACATAGTCCTAAGTACTTGCGTAATGATTTTACATCTTTTGGAGGTAAAAAGTTATCTATTGCAGAACGAATCTTCTTGGAGATTTTAATGCCATTCTTGTCTACCTCATAACCAAAGATAGTTAACTTGGAAAAGAAAAAATCTGCCTTTGATATGGATAAATATACCAATTTCTTGTATTTTCATGAAAAATTGTTTCAGTGTTGCCAGTGATGTAAAAAACTCATCTCCATGGACTATTACGTCATCAGCATAATGAATTACCATTTCTGGGTTTAAATCCTTTGTTATGGTGTTCATAACATGGCTTAATGCGAGGACACTTGATTGCCTTTGGATTTCAACCCAGGGACATAGGAGATAGAAAGTTTGACAGAATTTGTGAAATTCCAGACAACATGACCCGCCTTAAAGATATGCAACATGCACGACAACTAGTAGTTCAGAATCTACGAAAGGACCATGAAAGACAAAAAAGGTTTTATGACAGACGACACAGGATACATGATTGCCAGATCAACGACAAGGTTTTAGTTTATAATCCGTCATTCCGTCAAGGTACTGCCAAGGCATTCACTACACCATTCCACGGATCAGGAACTGTAATCAAGAAATTACATAATAACGCCTATCAAGTTCAAATAAAAGATAAGCGCGGTAATTGGATTATAGAGGATGTCGCAATACAACGATTACGCCCCTACCACGAGGACGTGCTGTATTTGGAAAAATATGGCATTAAGGAAATGAACGAATAAAAAAATACGCACAAGAACAAACGAATGGAAGATGCAAACCAATCACATATATTTTTTTTAAATCTTAGTTTTAAAGGAGGAACACGTTCCTAACGATTTCGAGTGATGATTTAAAAGGAAAGTCGAGTTATTCTCGACTATAAAGGAATACTGATTTGCCTGAAACATCGGAGGAAATGCCGAATGTTTTCCAAATGCCCCAACACTTTTGAATCATCTATCGATTTGGCTAGAGACATTTTTTTTATTTTAAAGAACCCCCCCCCCCCCCCGCTTATAGAAATATCTGAACCTACATTACAGTTTTGTGATTAGAGAATTCGTAGACATAAAAGGCACTAATTCCTATACATTAAGTTCTTTCTTTATATAATTGGTATTTTATTTTATAGTTTGTTATATATGTTAAGGGTAGCAACATTTTTTTTCTTTCCATTTTGAAACAGACGTTTTGCTATAAACAAAGGTTATTAATTAAGCATGACAACGATGTCTATTTAGTTATGTAAGCATAGTAATATATATATATAAATGCCCGAGATTTAGGTTAAACTGCGACTAAAAGCTACGAATGGGTAATGTCAAGGTAAAATTATGCTAATTTACTCATACCTCTCCTGTTTATATGTTACATTGTAACACGTTATAAGCATAAAACACAACCATCGATATGTGTTTTCCTTTTGAAGCATATAACGAACACTAAGGTATTGAAAAGATACAAGCTTAAAATTTACTTCAGTAAATAGATAATCTGCGAAATAAACTTACATAAAGAAACCGCCAATATAAATCGTCCCCCTCCACCAGTACTTGGAACACAGGCAGGCACGCCTCTGCCTCCACGTACTCGGAGATCTGCCTACGCAGACGGCGACCCATTTGCATTAAACAAACACTTAGGCTGTCAAGGGTGGGACTCACCGTGTTAAAATACACTACGATTTTTTCAGCCTCAGCGGCCGCAAAAAAATCCGCAACTATAACGTCGTTATTGAAGGACGCCTGAAAACGGGCAATTTCCTCATCCACAATATAGGCGCGAAGGACCGCTTCTCTGTCAGTCATCATAAGAAGTGATATTAAGAAAGTTTTTTTTATTATTTGACATGTGTAATGGTAATAGGATATCTGAAACTCGAGTAATGCCGCTTCTTCTCAAACGAGCATACAGCAAAATGCTTCGCTAGCATTATCTCGAGGTTACATGTATATAGATGCAACGCACAGGTTTTTTGGCAATCCTGGCTGGAGTCGCACAAAAACTGTAACGTCCCCAACCTAAGATCCCAAAAGTGGATCACACAGACAAATAGGGTCGCCAGGAGCCTAGAGTACCCACGCAACGCATCTAACCTAACCTCTAGCTAAAAACATTTTCTATACCCCAGACGAGCGGCGCAGAAATGCCTTCCAGATTTAAGAATATCTGGGAAAGAGGATTCCAGATCCTTGTGATCGCTGTAGAAAAAAATAATTTAGGTCGAGAGAGGAAATACCGGTAAGGCGACACCTCCAATCGTTTAATTAGATCGTCAGTTCATACGCCGAAGTACCAGCTGGTTCAGATTAGCGACAGATTAAGAAAGAAAACGTAAATATTTACTTGGGAAATAATCTCAAGCGATGATACGCATAACGACTCATATGCGACTCATACGGTGTCTTTACTCACTTCGAAGT
>JAGDQP010060875.1:1964-12133 GCA_022664845.1 Lepisma saccharinum
TAGTATTATAAGGTAACAAGCGTATATCCTTTAGATTGCCAAATGCAAGGGGTGGGAGAAATACGGGGGACCAAACACCAGAAAATTCTCCTGAGGTATCTCCTCAAATTACTCCAGTACAATCACCCCGTGCTTCACCAGTTCCACCAGATCAGCGACATCAAACGGTCACGCATATTTAACAGGTTTATAACCCCCGACTTACAAATAGGGCCAACCTTTTAACGAATTTTTAGAGAAATTTGAACTATCCTCATAGCTCAATGAATGGACCGAAGAGGAAGCTAAACTTCGTTTCGGCGTTTGTTTGACCTCGTTACCGCTTGACATATTTCTCAGTATTCACAAAGCAGCACGTTATGATGACCTTTCTTTCAAAGATTTGACTGAAAGACTGGCTAGCGAACTTTCCCCTAGGAACCATTTCATGCAAGTTGAAATGCTCTTAAATTCGAAAATTCAACAACAAAACGAGAACCCCATTCATTATCTAATCTGCAAAGAGAAGTTAATCGACCAAAATTGTCCAGAAATGTACGTACAAATAAGATATACATCATTTTAGACTTCGAAAATTTATACTTTCTAGATCAAGTATCACTAGAGAAATTCTGATCGATTGAACAATTGAAGAAGAAGCTACATTCGCTCTTAAACCGGGACTTTTCATTGCAAAAACATAATTTGTTGGAGCTACAGTTGAGTCAAGTCAAATTACCTGAAACATACTTACAGCTCCTATCGAATCAAATTCAGACAGGCCAGGCTACAGAAACAAATAGAATGTTCCCGCAGATGTTAACGCCCACAAAAGTATACTGGACTCAACCGCTGCATGCACAAACAGCGCCCCTTCTCCGTATCAACCAGTAACACAGACAGATGGTTTAAATCAGCAAACAACCACTTGTGATTTGCCAAATTATTTGATGCTACCGAATACATCGGAGTCACAAAATGCTCAAGGCACATATCGTAGTGAAATAAAATACACACAACAGATGGCAGCGGGCACTACAGACACTGCCGGCCTAAGATAAATCGTGAAACTTACACTGCCACCTGGTGACATTTCTGGAACTACTTCTACTTATAGAGCGAATGAGAGGCAGCAACAACGATCGAACGCCAAGATGGTACCGAATAATGATATATCGGTCCTAACCGATAAATTAACGAACTTAACGATACGAGTTCAAGAATTAAGGCTAGAACAGTTAGCAGCTAAAACTAGTAACATGTATTCAAATAATAATAATAAGAGGCAGGACTCAATACCGTTCCCGAACAGGACACCGATATCCTTCTCGTCAGAATTACAGAAATCAACAAGATCGTTCTTATAATAATGAACCTAACCATTATTACGACAGCTACCAGTCGCGCAGCCAGAATGAGAGGCCCTATCGTTCTAGAGGGCGCAATTCACGATCAAAGAGCCGTAACTCCGGACGCAAGGCAGATAGAGGTCAATTTTCTGGTGACCCCAAAACATTTGTTACCGAACAAGAAGAACGTTCTGAAAATGAGCAGAATATAAACTAAGCAAGGGGCCCATGCGAGGTCCGGGCCCCCATCATTTACTAAATACACAAAGTGTTACAAGCAAAAAAATAGCATGATGCACGTATGTTACTACCGAATTATCAAAGTCGCATGGTATAGCTACTATAAACGCAGAACTTAATGGTAACGGACAACAATTAATTCCGGATGCGGGTAGAACCCTGACCATAATTTCGCATTCGCAGATTCCGAAGAATGTGAAAATAATTAAAATAAAAACTTCAATCAGGGGAATCGCAAATAAAGTCCTACACTTGGATAAAGGCGTGATCTTGGATGTTATAATTAATGGAACTACCTTTTCACACCCGTTTCATTTACCAAAGAAGTTCAGCTGTCCCATATTAGGCACAGACCTGCTATGACACTACTATACAAGGATATCCTTTGCAAACAATACATTTAGTTTTTGTCCCAAATTAGAACCAGTAAAGTTCTCAATTAACAAATGCAACAAGGTAAGCAAGATCGTTAATGTATACATACAAAACCGTTATAAACAGCCTATGCTATCCTAATACATTTTACATACTACAACCATATTCGTCAGTTTTTGTGCCTATGAGGACAAACGTTAGCACTGACAACATTGACGTATTTTTCGAACCTAATAATAAATTGCTGGAGAAATTTAACATTAGAATACTTCCTCAGGTAGTATCAGGCAAAACGTCACATGCTCATGTTTGCAATTTAAGCAATGAAAATATATCGTTACACAGAAAAACGGTACTTGGTAAAACCTTAACACAGTTTAAGATACAAAACGTTCCAGCTTCAAAGTTTAATGAGGAAACATCGTCACATACCATTTTCCAAGCAACGTAGCTCTTGGATGAAGAATTACAGAAAATTCTTCAAGAATCTGAGAAGTTATTTGACATTTCAAATTTCGGTTGAGCTAACTTCTGAGCGAAAAGCAAAGGTGGAAACACTGCTGTATGAGTTCGGTGACGTGTGGTACTACAGTTCGTCAGACATTGGAATCTTCCGCCTGTACAAACAGGAATTACACGTGGATAAAACATAAAAACGTTAGCACACACTTGCAAGGAAATTCCATTGAATATATTGCCAGAAAGCAAGGCCCAGGTAGACGATATATGCAAAGCAGCTGTGTTACGACCTGGTTTTACAGATTACACATCCAGGGTTGTAATTGTTAAGAAACCATCAGGTTCTTACCGTATTTGCACAGATATGTGTAATCTCAATCTCCATTTACATAAATCAGCAATCATACAAGTTAGCATGAAATCTTTACTGTATAAAATGAGAAAATGCAAATATATGGTGAATCTAGATATTAACAATGCGTTCTACTCGGTGTAAATTGATGAGGATTCACAGGAATATTTCACCCATCGACTCGTTTATTCTGACTCGAGATCCTATGGGACTTTTGTCCTCGTCCAGCTCGCTGAGCTGTTTTGAACACGCTTACGAAAGACCTAGATTGAGAAATTGTTAGTTTCTATGCAGACGATATATTATTAAATGGGGATGACTTCCTCAAATTGCTAGAAACACTCAGACTACTCTTCCTGAAAGTTCGAGAATTTGGTATTCGTTTATCGATACCCAAAGCGAAATTTTTTCGACGTCTATCTATTTTTAGTTTTGACGTAGATCAGCGAGGCATTTCCATCTCCAAAAAAATCGGTCAGCTATTGATAATTTTATGCCACGCAAAGATGTGAAGTTACCCCGCAAATACTTAGGGCGATGTAATTTTTGCAAGAGGACAAATATCAAATTTCGCAGCTTTGGTTTCACCTCTATTAGAGCGAACGAAAAAGGGAAAACGTTACAAGTGGTTGCCATCTCAACAAGAAAGTTTTTTGGCTTTAAAGAACATTAGTAAATTCTTTAGCTATGGTTCATTATAACCCAAAAGGAGCAACTAGAGTATATTGTGACGCAAGTCAGAACTCTCTTGGAGGCGGAATTTTTCAGGAACGCCCAGTTACAATGGAAAGGAGGGCAGTAGGGTTTTGTTCACGACGCTGTACAGACTCTGAAAAGAAACGTGATACTTACGAACGAGAGATTCTATCAGCCCCGTACACCTGTAAAGCATTTCGCTATATTCTTTTAGGAATTCATTTTGAGTTATATACCGACAACTTTGCCTTTAGTAAAGCAAATAGCCAAGGATCCACATGATTATTAGCTCGAGCTTTTACCCTCCTAGGCGAATTTAGCCTCACGTCACGCCACTGCCCGACCCACTTAAACTGGGTTGACATCTTCACACGTAACATGAACCATGATGACTCACAAGACATGGAAACTGATAGCTTATTGGATATTCCACATAAAGTAGCTACCGTCATGAATGAAGAACAAAGAGAACAAGGAAGAAAGGAGACGGATACACAGATAGGCGCATGGAACGAGATCACTGAGAATCTACAAGAAGAAAAAAAGAAAACATAATTCAACCTCAGTTCATTAGTTTTCTTTTTCAAGATTTAAATATTAGATCTGCTCAAAGACTGGACCCCTTTTTTGGGAAAATCATAGAAACCCTGAAAAACCCTAATCAGGAAACTGACGGAAAAATTTTAAGGGACTCTAATTACTTTAAATTAATTGACGGTATTCTATACAGGACGCCCCCGAAAAATAACAACAGACGCAATACGAAACAGCTCTGTGTACCGGAAAATTTGAAAGCCGCCTGGTTTGAATCAACACATTGCACCAGGACGACCAATCATTTAGGCTATAGGAAGAACTATCTCCCTGCATCCAGAAAGTATTACTTTAAAAATCTGAAACGCGCCATCTGTCAGAAGAGTAAAACAGTCACTCATTTACCTCAAGATGCGCTCCTGCAGCTAATTGTACCCCCTGTGTTTACATCATATCAATTGGACTCAAGCGGGATTTACCCCGAATCTTATAGCGACAATAAATACATCATTTCTGCTACATGCAAAGGTAGCCGTTACCTAATAACTCAAGTCGTACCGGATATCAGTGCCTAAACAGTATGTAACTTTATTTACAAACAAATAATACTTTGATCTGGGATACCTATGACTTTAAAGTGACAGGCATATGTCGTTTCGCAGTGCCCACTATGTAGAGTTATACAACCTTATGGGAATACCTCCATACAGATGCCTAGAGTACCAAGATAGAGCAATAGGGATTATTGAATCAACACAACCTGATTGAAACAATGATTAAAACAAGAATGTCCGAGCAAGGAAATGACCATCGCTCGTGGGATTTACACCTCGACGAATTCGTATATTGTATTAATCAATCAATAAGGCCTTCCATGGGATACTAGCCCAATTATATAGCGATGTGTTTTCAACCAAAAGACATAGGAGAAAGTAAATTTGATATGGTTTGTGAAACTCCAGAAATGTTACTCGCTTTCGTAATATGCAACACGCAAGACAATTGGTAGACAAGAACCTTCAAATTGACCACGAAAAACAGAAGAAATTTTATGATAGAAGACATCGACAGCATGAATATCAAGTCGATCAACTTGTTTTGATTTATAATCCATCCTTCAAGAAAGGTAACGGGAAAGCGTTCAGATCTCCATTCCAAGGACCTGGATTTATTTTAAAGAAGCTTCGTAATAATGCATACCAGGCCAAAATGAAAGATAAACGTGGAAACTGGATCATAGATGTTGTTATTCAAAGGTTACGTCCCTATTATCAAGATGTACATTATTTAGAGTGATATGGCCTCGAACACAGAAACACGGACGAATAAAGCAGTAATCTTGTCCTACTTCTTAAAAAAAACAATGATGATGAGACGAAGGGAGTAGGAATACTCCACAATTTGAATATTTTTTTCAAACGCTTCTAGCCCATTTGAGTCGTGATTCGAAAGAACAGTCGAGTTATTCCCGACTTAAAAGGAATACTGATTTGATTAAGCATTGGAGGAAATGCCATGCTTTCCATATTTACCCCTCCATCTTTTGAATCACTTATCGATCCGGTTAGAGGTATTTTTTCTACTTTAAAGAACGCCCCCCTTTTTAGAGAAATACTATTTTCATATTAAAGATTTCCTATATAAAAGAAAGATACGTTGTTCGCATTTGTTTTTTTTATGTCATAGCATTCTTTTCTTTAGTCCGCAGCAATACATTTTTCTTAAGAACACATTTTTTTATAAAAAAGAAGCTCTATATTTTTTACTATATTTAAGATATTTGCTATGAGTGATTGTCTCTTTATATAATATATAAGAAATAAGAACGCTGAGTTCTCTTTAATAGAATAACAGATTAAGGTTAAGTATTGCCGACATAGGCATAATGTCTTTTCTTTTTTCTCTCTTTTCCTTGCGAGTTATGTCACAATGTGACGCGTTTATGCATAACACAACCAACGATGTGTGTTTCCTTACAAGCATAAACGGATACCAAAGAAAAGAAAGAAAACAAAAGCACAGTTTAATACTTGAGTATATAAATAAATCTACGAAGTACACTTATCTTAATAGAAACACTTCAGTCGCCCGTTTTCGATCCTTGGATCAGAACGTGGCAGACGAAACTCCGACTCCACGAAATAATAAATGTAACGGTTAAGGCGACGCCCGAACCTGCGCATACGAGCACGCAAATCTTCTAATCCTATTTCCAGGCTTTCGTAGAATTTTCGTACTAAAGCATCACTATCTTTTGAAAAGATTTCGCGCGGCACTTCCTCGTTTGCAATTTCGAGCGCGCAGAACCGGGTTATTTCCACGTCCACGATGTAAGACTGCACGTTAGCTTTGTAGTTCGCCTTTCCAATTTGACAATACAAGTAAAGCCTTCTTGATTAATAGGCATTACGGCGACTAGCAACTTTATACCTCTGAGAGCAATCTCACATATCACGTACATAAGCGGTTGACAGTCAAGATGCTACATCAGCACTATTAGTAGCAGCCAGTAATGTAGAGACAATATTTAGCACTTGACTTTGCTCATATTTTTTAAGTGTGTTAGTATTAAGATGTTATACATTTACTTTAGCAAGTATCAATACAATAGTTGTTTTTTTAAAAAACAAACGCTAAGATTTGCCTCTCTTTTCTTTCTCTCTAGAGTAAAAGAAACAAAATGGCATACGTATTTATAATAGCCTATCCATGCAATTATTAGCCTATTCCAGGGCAATAGCCCCCAACGAATTTCATGAGATAATTTTGCCTCAAATTGGAGCTACCCTGACTAACAAGGGCCTAGCAGTAAATTCTCATACCGCCGTATATATAGTAACCCCTCTAAGGAAAATTGTATTGCGTGGAAGCGAGATAAGATAGGAGATTAAAAACATTGGAAAAGCTTTCTTTTGCAATATCGAATACACCATTCCTTGCCACTTTAAGATATCAGCTACACAAAGCATCTCGTGCGTAAATACCACATGTACCAAAAGAAACTTCCTCTCTTTTCTCTTAGGAATAGGGTCCTTTGGTCTCTCTTTGACTAATCTCTTCCAACAGCGTCGCTTGGCCTCCTCTGTTGAACAACTCGGGCTGCACGAGAACTTATTAACTACGGAATTAATGATATGAGAGATAGCTTTACCCAGGAAATCAGAATTGTCAAATATGTGGTCCTCCAGATAAATGTGGGATGCAAACGAGAATACGAGGATCCTTCTGTAAGTGGGCACAAGAGACACGTAAACTTTCTGCGTTATACGCTCATTAACTTGCCCAGAGTGAAATAAAGCAATCCATGTCCCACGTCTCAACAAACAAACTTTCTCCACAAATTTTGGCAGAGGATCAAGCTTTGGAACTCGTTTCTGAACTATTAAGGGACCCTATATATAAATACGACTTAGGTTTACTGTACATCGTTTCAAAAACATTTTTGGTTTCTTTTAACTTTTTAACAAAAACGTTGATATTCTTATGCAGATCCCTCTTATCAAAACAAATTCATGGCTACACTTCACGAAGTTGGAAATTTGGGATTCTTATATCAAAAAATACACACATCTCTCTCTCTCTCTCTTTCTCTCTCTCTCTCTCTTTCTCTCTTCCTTGTTTTGTTTTTATATCAGGTAATGAATTTCTTGAGATTGAAGAACGATTTTGCTGTTTCGAAAATTTCCTATATGTATGCAAGCCACATAGCTTCCGTAACTCGCAAAAGGTCAGCTGCATAGCTGAAATAGTACACAATAATTTACTTCTTGCCAACTTCAAACTTTCGAATACTAATGCAAATTATATATATATATATATATATATCGGGTGCTCTAAAAATCGCGCACATGCTCTACGGGAACTTATTCTAGAGGTCAAAAGAAGACAAAAATTTATTTGGTAGACCCCTTAAAGAATCCAAATTTAAATTTTACTGTTGGCTCTTCGGCTGAGGGTGTGAGATATTGCTGTTATTAGGGAAAACTTCATTCTAATTTTAGGATTTCTCTGCCTTTACAAAGTAATAACAAATATTGAAAAAAATTTCAAACCACCGTATATAATTTTTACCCTAATATTTTTTGAGTAAGTGAAGCAACAAATAAAACATATGCTTCAAAGCACAGACACATAAAGTAAAATTTAACATTATTTATATGGCCACGAAAATAAAATATATCCTGAGCTTGGCCCTGTCTTTAAAATTCTAACTGAAACGGACGTTAATTAACAATAATCTGGAAATGAAAAGTTGTGTCCGAGAAGTAAATGTATTGGTATAACAAAGACGGAACAGTCATTTCAGTCACAAAAACGCAAAATAACTATGCACTGTTTGAAACTGAACATTTGACGCCAGGTGCAAAACGTAATGACAAAGGCAGACATTTCTTTTAAGGGTGTTCGTCCACAAAATTACATTTTTTTAAGTAGGCCTAAGTCTGTTTTTATTTTTGATGATAAAATTTCATACTCCTGCAGTTACTTAGAGAAAATAAAGAAACTTTTATCAAACCATATTTTTGTTATTGATTTACGTGTTTTTAAACTTCCTACTTTATATTGGCTTTGGTATATGCACCACTTCATATACATGTCAAAAGCAGTTTCTAATTTTGCTAAACTGCCTCATGGAGTCGGCTTAAAAGATGGTAAGAGGCAGTTTCGATAGGCACTGAAATTTGCTTTTATATAAAATTATAAAAACTAATTTTTTTTTTAATTTTTACCCCAAAATACATATTTTTTCTTTTCGAATATCGACTGTTGAAAGTATATGGCAATATTAGGCATTGTGAAAGCAGGGGAATACAATTAAAATATATCAATAGTCATTTGAAGAGTACAGGGGAGAAAACGACGAGGTTCAAAACGAATTAAATTCAGAAATTCATACCAGTGTATGGTTTTCTGGGTTAGTATCAAAATATGAATTCTTTATTTGGGAAGAAATCAAATAGTCAATGATACGAAGCGAGAAAACAAGAATTAAAGTTTACAAACTAAAAACCCTACTACAAAAAGAAGAGCTGAAAAGCAATCTGCATAAAAAATCCTTTCATTTGATATGAAACTTGACATACTTGTCTACAATCTCTTCATATCCGCCATGTTGGATTTATTATGATGTAATGTAGTATATGGCACAGTGTTGATCAAGACGAAACCAAGGACATCTCATTTGTTTAAATTGCTCAAATCGTTTAGACTGTACGAGGTAACAATCTAGCTTGTAAGATTTATAATTTCTTCATATCCGCCATGTTGGGTTTATTGAACATATAATTTACATAAAGCGCATCTCCAGGTTAAACTCTGTGCTAGTTCTAGCAAAAGAGTGCTTGATTGTGCTTGAATTGTTGGATTTATGTTGGTTATACTGGATTTTTGTTGGATATGCTGGATCAGCAAATTAAGCTGTTAGAGCTGGAAATTGGTGCCAGTATAACTGGATGGACCTGATGGACCAGCAAATTCCAGCAACTATGTTGGCTTTGATTTTTGCTGGTTGTGGTGGGACTTCATACTGGATATGCTGGACCAGCAATTAAGCTGAATATGCTGAAAATTCAACAAGCAAACTTTGCTGGTATAAAGCATAGTTTGCTGGCATTTTTTTTTCAGAACTACCTTCAGAGTTGCAGGGAAGGGGAGAGCCCACTTCCAATACGGCACAGAACTTTTGCGTAAACAGTACTTTTGCGTATGCCCACCGCTAACCGGGAGCTGCGCCTCCCGGCGGCTAACGCCGCCCAGCTTACTTCGGCCGCGCCCTCCCCCCTTGCGCATCCTGTTTTTTAGGGGAATCTTTTAAAATTATAAATCACAACTTCTATTAAATTTCTTTTTGTGTATTTACATAAAAAACGAAAAAACCTTAATTTTCTTTTAAACAATATGTAAAAAGTCGACGCCAGGATTTGAAACGGGAACCTTCGGATAAGCTTCCCGACGGCTTAACCGCAAGAGTAAACTGCAGGTGCCAGATTGCGCGCTTCTCGCTGTTACTTATAAGGTAAGTGACTACAATAAGACCCAGAATACAATAAGGCCCAGTGTCAGTTTCTCCAATATAATGAACTCTCGTGCATAGATGGCAGCAGTAGGTAGAAGGCTGAAGGCTACTAGTGTGATTGGTACTTAGCATTCGCGAATCAATCTCTTAATGGCGACAGTGTGGTGCG
>JAGDQP010060877.1:0-12132 GCA_022664845.1 Lepisma saccharinum
CTGGATCTCAAAATGAAAGAAGATTTCGTCCTCTTTGTTTATATGAAATATATCTTGTTTTGGTAAACCGGCTTCAAGTTTTAATTTTTTTTTCATAGTAATGCAGAATCACCCTGTACATCCAAAGAAGTGAAAAGAATAAAGAATATCCACATAGCCACTGGTTTATGGGATTTGGATCATCACTTGAGGATGGGATCGATCCCTGCGGCCCACCATCCTAACTAAGAGTTTTCAGGAGTTTCCTTCAGTCATATCAAGTAAATGTCGAGATGGTACCTATAAAATAGGCCCTACTGGTATGCCTTCCAACCCAGCCAATCCCGGTTTGAGCCTAAGATGCCTAAAAACCTTAAATTCAAAAAAATCACTTGACGGCGCGGCGCGCACAGCCGTTCTGGCTCTGATGTTTCACTCATCAATGAAAGAGTTAGATATCTCTTGAAATCCGGGATGTTCTCTATGGACTGTAAACAAAATAAATTAAATTGAAAACTTTTATTATTATTTTATTTTCAAATGTCGTGTGAAAATTTTATTTTTTCACAACTACACACTCAGAAGTGGTTGATAAAACAGTCAATCAAGTCCATGAAGTTCTTTTTGGAATAATAGCAACGTAAAATCTGTCATGATTGGGAATTCCAAAAGAAAGCGTTCCGTTTTTCACCCTGAAATGATCAAAATATATTCTACTCTACATGCAGAAGTTGTTTCAGGAAACATCTATCTAGATATACCCGGTCAGATGAATAAACACGTAGGATGAATACACATGCAGTCCCTCTGTCAAAGGCTCTCTTTCAACTAACAGGGTGGGTAATAACTTAGTATCTTCTAGGTACACACTTTTCGACGCAAAATACATTTTTGATTATGATCGGAGCTCAATTCGGAAGAAGGTGTATGGCCAGAAGGTCCATATGAAAAGTGAATCGATGCTGGTGTGTCATTGCCTTCTACAGAATTAATTATATTTTTAAGAATTGGAACTGGTGTACTCGAACCAGGAAACGAACCCTGCACCAGCAAACGAACCCAGCACCCCTTGAATACAAAGCAAGGACGATACGCTACAGAATGGGTGAGAGTATGGTTGTCAATATTTACTTCAATCTTCAACTCCATCTGCACAAAATCATAGAAATTTCAGGACTTGTAGGAAGTTTTATAATTCAACGACCGTATAGGAAAGCTTGTGTATGAAAGTGAAGATGCAGAGAGGACACTTTTGTAGAGATGGGCATTGTATGTTGGATCTTTCTACAAGCCGAATGTAGTTCGGATCCCAGAGAAAATCAAGTCCCATCCTCTGTAGCTGCGCGACCGATTGTGATGAAAATAACAACTTAAAATATCATGGAAACAGATAGAGGATACCATCAATAGTTTTCTTACAACTATAAACATTTTAAAACGTATAATGTAGCTGTCTCTATTTCTCTACTACTTCAGAATATTACCAAATGGTTGTACTTCAGATGGTAAAGCGTTTGATTATCTTTCTGAATGTCCTGATTTGCGACTATCAGCTGGGTATTCAGATTGAAGTTGTTCAGGTTTATTTTCTTGTCACACTAGGTTAATGCTAGTATGGTACCTTCAAATTATGCTCTGACTGACTTCATTTTAACATCCCTCTTCCGGCCTAAGTCAAAGATTCCTAAAGATCATCAAACGTGTTCAACTGATTACTTGACATACATTTTCGCAGTATTTCGCTAGGCTCCTGCTGAATGTTCATAAGACCTCGATGAGAAAAGTTTTAAAAAGAGAAAGAAGAAACATTACTCTTCATAAGAGAAATAAAATCGAGAAGAAAATAATATTTACTTCTAACTTCTACCTCATCGGGTACATTTTAATAAAATAAAATGTCTACATATGCAATTTGAGGCAGATTCATTAACTTTCCGGCTCACACTATTGATTACTAACTCCAAATTAATCAAGGTAATCAGCAGATTGGTCCAGCAAACTGTCGCTTACAGAAACAAATCCGACTAATGTGATTTAATTGACGAGGGGAATGGGGATAAAGGAAACCGACACATTTCTGGTTGTTTTTTCAAATCACACAAATGTTATTTAACATAATAGGAACGTGGTATGGGGTGGTAGATGCTGGTAGTGATAGAGCCAAAGAATAAACAAACGACAATTGAAATGTGTTTCACTAACACATTAAATCTACATTTTGTCACGTGCTTCACGAGATGCAATGAAAATAAGGGTATATTTGAAGACAAATAGTTATCTAGGCTAGTTAAAATAACTGAATATACCAAATGGAAAACAAAATCATGGTTCATCGCTCTAAAATAGAACATTTATAAGCAATAGGAAAAAAATGATGTTCCCGTTTGGCAGTCTAATCATTAACTTTACTGATTTAATTAACTCATTTTAATTTCAAATTTTGTGAATGGTCAATGGTAGTCCAAAGAAAAGAACTAAATGAATATTAAAGAAAAAGAGAGGAAATATTTATATTTACTTAATACAGCTATTAAGGTCTAAACTTTATCTCCTCGCAATAAACGGGATTAAGATCGATTGCCAAGGGAGGTTTCCTGATTAAATTTGCTTACTTTTCTGCTAGATAGAAGGGCTGAACGGTACTTAACATGGCCAAAACGTCTTCTTGGCTACTTCCCTATCCTTGTACGGTAAAATACGATACAAGAGTTTCACCTATGTGCAATCATAGGACAAAGACCATCATAAAAATATCAAATTGGACTCAAGTGTAAATTGTTGCCAAAGTTCCACCAGAAATTTTTCTACGGATTTAGAAACTTAGATCTTATACTCATGAAGGAATGCTAAACAACTCTTGGTTTGAAATACGTATACAATAATACCCGTGTGGCTGATTACCGAATCTCCGAAACACCAGGCCAATAAATTTCAATATTCTTCACAAATATCCCTAGTCTTAGATAACGCGAAGTTTTGTAAAATTCTACTCCTAAGGTAGAGGCAAAGCGGCAGCGAATGATTTTTAAGGTACGTCTTGCAACCTTAGTATAATTAGACTTAGAGCCTCGAAATAAAAAAGGGCTTCTGAAGATATTTTAAATTTCGTTCCTAAGGGGGTAAATTTTGAATTTTACTGGAGGAAGAACAAATGTGTAATGTTTTTCAAAGTCCTTGGTGTATTGATTGAATCAGCATGTAAAAAAACCTAAACTTTAATAGAAAGCTTCTTTTCTAGAATTGAGTCAGTTGTTTTTAAGAAAATGTCTCTTTAATCCTCTTGGTACGAGGAAGTTGAAGAGGAAATAAAGATGTAACATTGCTCCAAGAATTCTTATCCGGAGGTTTGTTTAGTCATTAAGTAATGATTTATCAGTTCAACAATAGTTTCCATGGTAATGGGACTAATTTCCTAAAAGTAACAACCACACAAACCTGGAGAAGTAATGACACGATTAGAAGTAAAAATTGGGATGATGATAGAAGGCACTACTCTAAACATTTTCGGTAAATTAAATTAAAATAAATATTGATATTTTTAGCAGTCGAAGTAATTACTATTAGTAGTATTACAGTTGCATTACTGGAACATGTAGCTTTTATAGAAGTGGTGGTAATAGTAGCGTTAGTAATAGAATAGCAGTAAAAGTGGCAGTAGTGGAGATATTAGTGGTAGTAGTAGAAATCATTGTAGTGGCTGTATAAGTTGTAGTATTTAAATAGTTTAAGGTATCAATCTCATCGATTATGTTAAGCAACTAAGGTATGCATTGTACTTACGGATACAAAACGTCTTACTTGGTACAATGAGAGTGGATTTTGTTCAAGGAATAAAATATTTTATTCCTGATTCCAAATTTGCTCATTGGTGATAGGTTGAAGGTTGCCAGGTTAAAGGTATCTTATGATTCAGGAATACAAGAGATGTGCAATGGAGATGCCCCATGGAGATAGTCAGTTGAACGCTCCGGTCACCTGTATTGTAACTAGAGTTGTTATACCGAGACTAGGTTGATAATAACTGATTTACTTTGTTGTTTCTATATTGACAATCTTTTTCAGAAATGCAGAAATAAAATATTGTGAATCAGCATGTTCGAATATAGAAAAGTAAATAAGATTGTTAAGTAAAATGTACGAAAAAATGGGACAATACAGGGAAGAAGATAGGAGAGAAGGAGAAAAGAAAAAGAAGAAAGAACATGGGAAAAAGAAGAAAGAGAAGGGATAAACTCAGAGCTCAAGATTTGAAGTTTTGATTAGACTATGTTAAACATCCAATGAATAAGAATGAAAGCAAATGTGAAACAAATTCCGTAGAATATATAGAAACTAGAGAAAGACATGAAATTTCAATCATCAGACCAGAAGTTGCAAGTAGAATAATGAATGACGATAGCATTCAACAACAGCATCGACCACATGCAGTAGAAATGAAGAAGGCGACATGGTCAAACTAAAGAATAAAGGAACTTCTACCCAGTTGTGCAGTAAGCGTAATAATACAGGAGATGAAAAGGTAAATTCATGTTTAAAGGATAAAGAAAATGTAGTGACTAAAAGAAATGCTGAAGATGATTCCACGATTCAAAAATAATTTTTAAAAGCACTTTGAGAGTGAAATAATACTTAGGGAAGGAAAGAAGGCGAAACATCAAGATTTTGAAAAGAGAATCGTAGAAGAGTTACGATTAAGTTTAAACGTCACACAAATACTAAGAAACGTTAAGGAAGTAAATGAAAGCAATGTAAAAGTTTTGAAGGAAATAGATGAAAACCCTGAGAAAATTTCGAATGAAGCAAACAAAAATACTGATAAAATTCCGAAGGAAGCAAATACTAAGAACAAAGGACTAATAAATTTAAAGAAAATAGTAAAGGAAAAAGAAAAACGAAAATGTAGGAAAATGGGTAAAGGAATGGTGCAGGAAACTAAAGAAATGTGTATAAATAAGAGGAAAGCAAAGGTAAAAGTTAGTAATTCTACACAGCAGGCCAAACAAAACGTGTGGGGATAAAAGCAAGGCAAATACAATAAGTTATAGGAAAGATCGGAAATGTAAGATTGGAAAAGAATCAGCAAATCCCTTTCACCTGGGTTTTAATCTAAGTTGAGAAAAGAAAAGTGACAATATGAAAATTCAATATATAATTGGAAATGATTTATGTCTATTGCCCGAATAGTTAAGTAATAGTTTTGGAAAGAAATATCAAGAGGATATCAGCTACAAAGTAACCAAAGTTAAATATGGAAGTGTATTTTTAAAGTACTGACCAAAACAAATCAAAACGAAACGTAAAAAGTCACATGGAGAAGCCATACAGGAAGTGTGCAAAAAAAAAAAAAAGAAACAGTGCGCAAGAAGGCATGCACGATATGTTGAAAATGTATTCTCAGAAGAATCTGGGAACGTGAAACCAACGGATAGGCAAGAAAATAAGTAGTAAAATCTATAGTAAGGAAATATAATCTTCTTAAAAAGAAAAAAAAGATTGGTATATAAATTAGGACAAAGTGCAACAAGAAGATAACTATTTGTTGGAAGTGGATAAGAAAACACAGACATGACATTTTATAAGCAAAATTATAATGATGACACAATAAAAAAAGGAGGAATTATGCCAAACATAAAAGTATATGAAATAAGACAATAATTATTAAACATAATTTGATTATGAAATATAAACAATATATATATAAATAATATATAAGGATTGGATATATATAAATAACAATAATATCAATGAATTTCATAAACATAATAATGAAATTGCCATATGCATATGATTATAAATTTTGAAAGATTAATACTATACCTATAAATATATTAAAATTATTATAGATTTTGTAATACGTATTATAAGATAAAATTAATTAATACCATACTTATGTGTATTAGTAAACGTTAGAAAATAATTATTTTCAAATTTAAATAATGATTATGTTAAATATTGTTGTGAAGAAAAAAAAACTCTTATTTTATTTTATTTTTTCCTTCTTTGGTGGAGAATTTATGTAATGCAAGTAGGTTTCCTCGTTAACGGCTTTCCTCGATAAGTAGGTTTCCTCGATAATTTCAATTATTACCTTGATGAGAACGACCTATATGTGAGTTACGTTCCAACATGTTATTTTACGTTAGATTAAGTTACGTCCTATAAGTGTGATAAATGGAGAAGATCCAGAGAGGTCTTGTTTAAGACGATTGACTATTTGATGTTTAATAGATGGTGGGTCATTAATGAAATTACTTATAGGTTGAGCAATTTTAATGTTGGTGAAAGTTCTAATATTGTTTTTACAATTTTGGTTAAGCAATACAAGATCATGTAACAATCTCATCGATTATGTTAAATAAATAAGGTATGCATTGTACTTTGGGATACAAAACGTCTTACTTGGTACAATGAGAGTGAATTTTGTTCTTCACGGAAAAAATGTTTTATAACTATAATTTTAATTATTAATTACTTGCAAGTTTTGATTAAGCGCTTAAGGTATTTGCCAGAGTGTAACACTCTGGGCTTCTTTACCTTTTATGTTAAGCTTCGCCCCTCCTATATGCAGACCAAGTCTTAGGAGACAAGTGAGCATTTGAGCTGTGCGTCATTAGTTTCATATTGCGAAGCATACGCACCGGGTAACTAGGTGTAAGTTTATTCCAAACTTGTAACTTCTTTTGACCAGAAGTGTATTTTCAGATTGTTTCAGTCAGTTATTGATTACGATCGTAATACACTATATATTACGAGTTGTGGTACTAGTAATAGTAGTAAATGAATAGTAGTAGTGGTTATTTTTACCCCACACGAAGGGGCAGGCATTTTACAACTGCAAGAGTCATTTGCTTATTCTAGTATTGCATTGCTTCATAATCGAATGATGAAATCAAGAAGAAAATGTCGGTAAGGTCTATAATATTTTAAGGCGTAAATTATAAAAAATCCTGATGATAATGATCCAATAATTTTCTTTGCATTGGAAAGAAAATTTTCAATTTCCATCTTTTTACACTTCATTGAAAGTTGTAACTATATAAGTACTTGCAAGAAAGAAATATCTTATTTTCAATATTCCAAATTTCCAATTGAAGTTTACTTAAACAAATGAAAGGACACATTTATTTTGAAAAAAGGACTGTTCTATGGTTTTCATTAACCTAGCCTATGAATATGCTTGTACGTCACGGAAAATGTGTGTTATGATTTAATAAAGTGATTCAAATTAAACGTTCAAGCTTGTTAAAAATATTTTAAATAATGATCGGAATGCACAGCCAATTAAATCATTTTAAAAACTTTAAAAAGAGCGTAAATTGTTGAGAACAGCAGTCATTACTCCTGATGATTAAAAGGTATTTTTGATAACTGATGGCAAATCCTTGCTAAGTTCATAAAAATACTTATTTTTGACCCAACAGTAATGCAAATCATTGTTTAACTTATTAAATACTTGTTCGAGTATGTGAAATACTTCAATCTAAACTCTGAAAGTGGATATGATTACGAACTAGAATTTCACTGTAACATGCATCGAACAGTTAATTACTACTCAGCTTGTAATTATCTAATTAAACTGTTCTCGTAAATTACTAGGTACCTTGAACTTTGAGAAACAAATCATAATTTACAGAGTAATTTTGCCAAATTTTTCATCTTTCTGTTAGAAAGAAGGAGATTATTTTATATTCATATCATAATAAGAAAGTAACTTAGTGAACCAATTTTGAGGCACATAAAATATGACGTTAAAATAATAGCATATTTTATAAAAAATAATCACTATAAGTATACCAGATTTTAACATTGATAATGCATGTAATTCAGTCAAATCTTGTTTTCTGTACAAAATTAACTTAAAATGTGTACCTAAGTGAAAATTACTATGTAGGAATCTATATATTTAAAATAGTTTTATAAAACATTTATCCAGTCGCCCAGCGATTTCTAATCGACATTTTTTTATCATTAGTTTTTTCAAATGATTGTGTTTATTCATAGATTTATATTTAAGTATTCGCATCCATTTCCTACTCACCAACTTTGATTAAAAGATAATAGAAATGTTCTTCCCATATATTTCACAGAACTTTCGCCCTGAAATTTCTACTGGATCGATTTCCATATTTTTCAAAATGTTCGAATTTATGCCTAGATATGTTATCGAGCATTCCGACCGGAGAGATATTCCGGGTTACTGGGTTCCCAGTATTACCAAACAATCTTTGAATTCAATTTTTGAAATACTTCTTCACAGTTTGACGTAGCCGGACCAAACTTGGCATTCATATTAGTTGACACAATAAAACAATTGCGTACCTACCCCACAAGTCCCAATTATCAGTGTTGCAGACCTATTTAAAACTTCCAATTCTACTAATGTGCTTATTTGTACGAATCTGCATGCACCCATTGACTTACATCAAAGTTTGCGTACATAATGCATTAGGTACTGGGACAGGGCATAGAAGTACTCCGGACGCCGCTGTTATCAGTGTTCCCAACCAATTACAATAATCACTATCTCAAATTGCTTCAATACCACGATACGGATCAGCTCAAAACTTCGCATTTAGGTACAAGGAGATATCAGAGAGGTGCCCCAGGCGCCGCATCCGTCATAGTTACGTCATAGTGCTGCCAACCAAGTTTTAAAAATTAATGTTTTAAATTGCTGCGATACTACTGGGCATATCGGCACCAAAGTTGGCAATTAAGTACTCAGACAGAGCAGAGACGTACTCCAGGCGCCGCAGGCGTCACAATTGTCAGTGTTACCAAGTATATTAAAAAAAACAATATTTCAAATTAAGTTTCCATTCGGCAGATCAGCACCAAACTTGCCATTTAGATACGTTGTGAGAACTGAGAGGTATTCCATCCGCCACAGGCGTTCCATTTATCGGTGCTGCAAACCAATTTCAAGAATCTAATATTTAAAATTATTTCTATATTATTGGACATATCCGCACCAAACTTTGAGTGTAGGTACTTAGAGATATGAGAGGTACTCCGGGTACCGCAGGCGTCAGTGTTGCCAACCAAATTAAAAAATATATATTTTGAATTGTTTCTATATCATTAGACGGATGATCATCAAACTTCCCATTTAGGTACTGAGAAAGATCAGAGATGGATTGCGGGCGCCGCTGGCCTTACAGTTGTCAGTGTTGCCAATCAATTTACAAAACAATATTATAAAAAAACTTCAATACCATTAGATGGATCAGCGCAATAACTAGCGTTTAGGTACTGAGAGAGATCAGAGAGGTACTCTGGGCGCCGCAGCTGTGAGTGTTGCCAACGAAATTCAAAAATCAATATTTCAAATTGGTTTCATTCCACTGGACAGATCAGTATTAAACTGGTATTTAGTTATGGGGTGCGATCAAAGAGGTACTCCAGGCACCACAGGCGTTATAGTTATCAGTGTTGCCCACCAATTTCAAGAATCTAATATTCAAATTGCGTCCGTATTATTGCACGTATCGGCACCAAACTTGGCATTTAGGTTCTGAGAGATATCAGAGAAGTACTCGGGGTCCCACAAGCGTCACAGTTGTTACTGTTTCCAATTAATTTGAAAAGATCAATAATTCAAATTGTTTTCTAACCATTAGACAGATCAGCACCAAACTTTGTATTTAGGTACTGGACAGATCAGAGAGATATTTATCAGTATTGCCAAACAGTTCCCTAGCTTCCATATATTATATTTCTCCATGTCGTTGAACACATCTGAACCACACTTGGTATTTACGTGCTGGGACAGATGATGCGATGACTAATGGCTTAAAATTCAGAGAATAAAATTACCTTGGATGCCGCAGTTGCCAGTTTGCCAACCAATTTTAAAATTCAATATTTTAAATTCCATTTCGTTTTAAGTATCCGAACAAACTTGACATGAACATTATTCGACCCAATAAAAAGACACACAAAAAATAATATAGTTGGAGTAACCATAAAACACCATTTGTCATAGTTAAAATTGGGACAGCAATACTGTGCGTTGTAATTACAATACAATTATTGCTAATCGTGTGTTATCATTACGACAATGCACATGGTTAGGTGTGTTGTCATAATTACAATACTGTGAACAATATTTTATGGTAAAATTCTTGTTTCAATTAAAATTAAGACGATGTATTGTTAGCATTATAGCTAATTATACAACAATGTATAGTTGAATTACCAATGGAGGGAATCATGTCTGACCATACTATATAGTTACAACAACTATATAAATATTGTTAGAAATCGACCTATAACGACAACATCGTATTGCTTAAGGTACGATATTTTATTGCTGTTGTGACTATATGTATTGCTAACTGGTCTCCGGACAAAGTGGAATCTATTTCATCATAACATTGCAAGAAAATAAAAGTTTTTGTTGGTTATTACATTATACACCTTGGTGGTGTAAACTTTAGTAAATACATTATGACTGAAACATCGTCCATTATATTCGAGGATAATAAAATACGTATAAATCATTAGCAGTAATCGTTGACTACAAATTCAGATTTCAGAATTATCACTATTCTTGTTGTCTGGCGTTTAGAAATGGTAGCTATAGCAGCGTCTTCTATTGAGCACCATTTAAGCACATTAGCAAAATACCGTATTACTAAACATTGCGAAACGACTTTAAATTACTTAAAATTGTACAATACATTTATTCTTCGTAATCATAACAAGAATACTCATGTCGTAATCTAGCATGAGGCCATAACAAATTCTTCGTCATTCTTCTAACCACATATAGTCCCAACAAATGTACTGTTATATTAAATAAATGTTTTTCATTTTCTGCGCATGTGCATCCAATAACCATACAGTATGATTCGTGCTATGGAGCAGAATAACCGCGTTTCGGAACAAAGTACGTTTCAAGGAACTAAACGAAATTATGGATATAGCATGTCTGATTCTTGTCTTCTTTTTTATAGAGATTAAACGTCGTTTGGTTTGTTTTAGGATCGCTTTTCTGAATAGTAGGTTGCTGTGATTAATGTGTTAGTATTAGCAACCTTGTTATAATCTTTTGGACTAAAGTATAATGGTATTTAGTAGAATTGATGGTAATTCGAACATATGAGATGTATAGTAAATATAACAGATTAGAGTATACATCTGCGTATAGAACCTTCGCTCTGTGGTTTCTTTATTAGTAACTCAGATTCTTTACAATTCGAACAGCAATAAATATATTGTCAATCCTGTACTTGGGTGAGTCATATGTTCGTAGCGTTTTCATGGATAATGTGCAGCACCCGCCTTCCCCTGTACCACAGAAGCCTATTCGACGAAGTACATCCCATCACATTGTATGGTCGTTCTCCAACGTTCCACCAGTGACACAAACCCCTGACGATACCAGGCTGCAGGCTTTGAAGAAAAGAACTCAGTAATGTCAGTTATCATATCATCCACGGAATGGTACTGTCTGCCTCGCAGGAAGTGTGGCATGGAACGAAACAGATGAAAATCAGATGGCGCAAGGTCGAGACTGTAGGTGTGGTAGTGGTAAAATGTCCACGTCATCCATGTCCGCAATGTGCTGGCCGACTCTTCTTGACCTATGGCATGGAGCGTTGTCAAATTGGAGGAGCAGTCGCTTTCGGTTCACCAGTGCTGGATAACGACGGCGCACAATGTCGTATACCCGTTGCAACTGTTCAGCATACAATGTCCCATCTACGGAACGACCATATGGAATGAGCTCCCAGTGCACCGGACCTTCGAAATTGCACCACACACACAGCATTGTCTTCTCTTCAAACCGCCCTCTTTGAACCACTGGCTGCGCCTCGGTACCTGGTCGAAGCCATTGTTTCTCGGTGTCAGGATAACGAAAAAAGATCCACTTTTCATCATTCGTGATGATAAACCGGCAAAACCTGTCGTCAGTTGGGTTTCGAAGCAGTTCTTCACACAGGGTCAGACATTGTTGAGCTTGAGCGGGAGTCAAATCATGGGGAACCATTCTCGGTTGCCTGGAGCGAAACCCAAGGTGATGCAGATGACGAACGACACTGGTTTGTGATGTCTGGACCTCATCTGCCAGCTAACTGGTACTGGATCCTGCGTTTCCTTTAACAGCGTTCAGGAGAGCATCGATATCCGTCGTCACAGGGCGTCCAC
>JAGDQP010060878.1:0-12132 GCA_022664845.1 Lepisma saccharinum
TATTTGCTTCGCTTTTATTAGTTAGCCATCGTTGCCTTGCTTGTTTTTCGTCCCTCATGAAGCTTAAGGCATTCTTCATCAAACCAAGGTTTGTTTTTCTGTTGTTTCTTCTCTCCTACGTCTTCCTTCGCTGCGTTCTTAATTGTTTCACGAATTGCCTCCCACATCTTACTTACATCAATTTCATTATTATTATCATCATTATTATTACTCAAGTCGGCTAGGATTTCGAACCTATTTGAGAGTTCGAGTTGGTAATCTGCTTTTATGCTCGGATTATTTAATCGTTTCACTTCGAACTTAAGTTGTTTTGGTCCCTTGTTTTCTCTGTTCGCGTTGCATAACTTTTTCCTTACTTTTGTGATCAGTAATTGACGATCGGTGTCACCTTCCGCTCCTCTGTACGACCTAACAATCCATTATGTTGGTGTGTCTTCGTCTGTCTACTAATACGTGATCGATCTGGTTGAGAGTTTTGCCGTCCGGAGATACCCATGTGTATTTGTGTATGTCTTTGTGTTCAAAGTACGTGCTCTTTACTAGTAGGTTGGAAGTTAATATTTGTAGAACATATAAATTATTTTTGGAAGAAGTGTACTCAGTACAGATGGTACTAATAATACAGGAAGTGTAAACTACTTTGTACTTCCATGTAGGAATTTGAAGTAAAATAGTGAATTACGGCATGATTGTGTAATTTAAGACCATTTATATTGGAACTATATGATTGGACCATTAAGAAATGCGAATAAATAATCATATATTGTACTGCATCCTTACTACTTTGTGTTTCATATTTCCTTTTATCTTCATTAAACATCAACGTTGTAATTCTGCCTTTATTATGATTCTTGGGTCGTGTACTGAAGTTACTCCACCATCATTACCCACTCAATGTTGTTAATCAGTAGTAATAATTTTATTCCAACATTAGAGCATTCAAGTTTGGACAATTATATTCATATCAAAATGGTAACGAGGCTGGATTCGAACCCACGCAAGTCGAGCTCATTGGATTTTGCTTTAAAATATAGTAATAAAATGTTTTCGCTAGCATTCAAGAAACTAAAAATATTCCAAAGTAAAGTAATTTCGTGTACCGTAATATTGTATTCTATGTTCATACACAGGGTACAACGCATTTGTGTTGTAAGTTGCTTCTGATCAAAATGTAGTAGCAGTTTACATTTATCTAATATTCCGTATCTGACTTAAGACAACCAAAATTACTTAAACATACTTCATGGAAAATCTATCCACTAGACATAAAAATTCGATTCTCTCAATACTTTAGAAGGAAACAAATTTGAGATACGTTCTATCTTGCCCTGTTATTCAATATTACATTGTGTTACATAGTTGTGTAGATTTTCAAACAGAGCTTGTGGTATTACCTACGGATGAACGTTATTCATAATTTCTACTTGTATACAGATGTAAAGGGGGGAAAGTATGGAAATTTTTGGGTTATGTTTACGTGTTTTCCCAGCGTTATTCTGATTTATATCGTCTGCAAGAAAAACATTTCATATATAATCTATTTAAGTACAAACTGAGAACTAAACACTCAATTGAAATAGGTAGATACCGTACCCTTTGAAGTAGCTACACTGCTGGATTAGAAAGAAAAGCTAAGATGTTAATTATAAAGACGATAACTACTAATATTATTGATTGGTGACGATAATAAGTTGTTTTATTATTCTTTACAAGTGAAGTTTAATGCTTATTATGATCGTGAGTATTTATTATCGTTTCTAACGTACCGTAATATATTTCGAAAGCATGTACATACACTATGTAACAGCGTTTGATGTTGTCTATCACCATGTAAATATCAGTACGCTATGAATAAAGAAATGCAAGTAAATGTTCTTTAAGTAGTCTAACTGTAGCAGTTATTCAGTAACTATTAATATTTGCCATATTCTTCAGCTGTAAAACTATACTCTTCCAGTATCATAAATATAAGAAAGTGTTGATTGAGGTGAGAATTTTCAGATACGACAGACGTCGTCTGACCCAAACACTGGTGTCCAGCTTGTCAGTGTTCTTTGTGCAGACACGCTCACGAGCCAAACCACGTGTAAAACCTTCACGGTACACTTTCTTTCCCGAATGAGTCGTAACCATTCAACTTAGATAGTTATTTTTTTCTTTCATTAAACGCAGTATAAAGACCAAAGAAGCAATATGTCATTGACCCGAGCAGGTACTGTAATTTATTCTTCACATAGCTAAGCAGAATACCTACAGCCGCCATGAATGTTTCCCCAATTTGATGTAGCAAGTTATATTTCCAATATTGCCACAATACTGCAGCAAACTTAATATGCCAAATTTGTAAAAGGAAACAAAAATCAAGTCTCATGCGGCATGTTTCTCATTATCAATTTTGCCACAACATTGCACCAAACTTGGTGCGTGAAGTTTACCATTGCAAGGGAAAATCAAGGCTAGTCCTAACTTGCTATAAGCTTGCGTGCTATCTGGGTACTTCTTCAAACCCCATAATTAAGGGGATTCCCAGAAGTAGGGGTAAGAAGAAGTAGGGGATTCCCAGAAGTTCTCTAAAGTAAAACAAACAGGAGTAAATTACATACATTTCGACGAACATTTATGGTAAAAAAAAAAGACTGTCATTGCCCAGTTAGATTCTAGTGATTACGTTCATCATTTGTACTCATACGCAAAGTCATCTTATTCGTGCTTACTTGCACCCACATTCACTCCATAGAATACCTGGGAATACCCTTTTTCCTTTGGGGAATCTCTTGCGCACCCATTGCACAATTACATTTTTGGATAGAGCAGGTTTGAAGTCTTTGAGGGTACTGTTAATACTATTGGAAATATCAAGCTCTAAAGTTCATTTTCCCGCGGTTTCGGCAGTCTATAGCACCGAAACGAAGCATTTGTGCGTCCTTGATGGCCTATATTTTTTTTCTTATTTTCGTGTCACGAATATCGTGAGGTAGGTTTGTCGGTGTTATTTTGCAACACCCTGTATATTATATAAACACAGTTGGAATGTGCCTTTATCATAAAACACAACTGGATAAGCTGTTGTCTTTTCTACAATATATCAATCTCATCAAACCTCTATAATTTATAATAATAACTCTTTAGTGCTTTCAGTATTAACAGGTGTTTCTGTCAAAAAGGGTTTACACTAATTCAATGGGAGTTAGGGTCAGTCAATGAGTTTGACATCCCGTTATTTTATTGTATATATTCCCAGCTATTACAGCTAATTCATCACAAACTCAGACTCTATGTGAATATTTAAAGTTATAATGTCCTTTCAACATAGAGCACTGATTTCATTGTTTGTTTGTAGTGCATTAATGAAGCCTTTGGCGTAATGAATTTCTTAAGCCAGGATTCTTTGCACTAAGAGAGAATTATTTGTCTGTTTACTAGGAAAAATCGAACGCTACTACTCTTCCATCGTCGTAAACCATTACAGAAAAAATATGCTACTTCTTGAATGTCTCTTTCTGAAATTCACAGACATGTACATTATTATGATCCTTGCGATTTTAATTTTGATTCATGGGATCATAGCATACTGTTGTTCCAGTCGTGAATATTCGAGGTTTTGTCTTCCTCAGTTCCTTTAATAATTGTTTTGTAAAGACGATCCTGATATCCATTTAATAAGTTCCATGGTAATTTACAGTCCACATGTTTTTCAACTTGTAATGATCAGTGTAGTATAAACTTAATTTTGGTATTACTGTTACCCTCTTCATCAGCGGTCTTCATCATTCTGGGTAGCTCCCATACGATGAAATTAAAATGTCAGCGTATAACTAATAGGAAATTTTATATCGTTGAGTAATAGCATGAGTCGAAAGTAAGTAATAAACTGGCAACTGTAAAGTAATGTTTACTGTCTTCGTCTGTAATCCACTGCAAGTAATTCCTCTTGAAGCTTGGCTTTTTTCATTTATTAACACATGCTCTTTTAAAGGTTTTTCTGTTTTTATGTGCTGGGGTATTTATGGACCTATTAGGAATTTATTTCTTGATTTTGGTCCGTCACGATTCGATAGACTGCTACGTTAAGTTCCAAGGAAATACACTAATGCTTCTATCAGGATTCGATCCCAGAGCCTCTGCTAGGATTCGAAGTAAAGCGTATTGCCTCAGATCCCAGAAAAATTAAGATGGGAATTTTGCTTTTCTTTTTCACTTGATATACCCATGGCTGCACGATATATCTAATGGTAAAGAAAACAGGCTCATCACTAAAGTTACAAACCTGCTTCCGTGGTCCAATGGCTAATGTCGCTGATTTAGGAGAAGTACTAGGAAAGAAGCACGAGTTCGAGTTTCACTTACGCTAGCTACTCTGAATTTTTTCATTGATTCCTTACGTCCCACCATTCCTACCTTCCCCATCGCTTCGCACACGGTAACAGCAAGGTTAGGTTAGCTTGTAACCTTAAAAGAAGTTATAAATCCTAGAAATTTAATATTTTTTTTGTACACCAGACATCAGAATAAGTTTATAATGTTTCTTCCTGGCGAGAGATTACTTGTACGCGAATGACAAGAAATTGTATTGGTATTTTCGGCGGTAATGTGCGATATTGTCCATAAAATATAGATATTCGAGTATCCTTTCAACATAGTCACAACAACATTCGTGTATGTCATGATATCGTGCCGACAAAACATCTGTATACTGTGGGATAATATATATTTGGGCATGGAATATCGTTATAATATTAAATTGTAATATCGTTCATCCGTAGCATTTTTAAATTGATTCTCAGCACTGTAATTTTAAGAAAGAACTACATAATGCACTATTTACCATTATTGAACCCAAATGTGTGTTTTTTTGTGAAGCACAACTTAAGTATATGTGCATATCTTTACGCTTACTGGCAATATTTCCGTTGTATTTTAAGTTGCATTTTGACAGTAAACTGCACATGTAATACATATCAACAAAATACAAGGAAAATGATTTTATAATTATTATCTAATCTTAAATACATACACATTTCACTTCATGAAAGTACATGTCCAATTTTCCTTTAATGAAGTGACAGGAATGCCTTTTTGTGATCTTGTATATTTAAAAACTATAAATAACTGATTTTTTAAATTAACTAATCAACTATTTGAGAATCACACTGTTACAGCTAATAAAAAACGTTAATCCCAATCATGTGCAATAGCAAAATTCAACCTTCTATCAATAAATACAAGGACACTTAAGAAAGTTAAATTACAAACTAAACTTTCAATTAATCATTACTAAAACTAATGTTTATATCTTAATGGTTATGTCGTTTAAACTAGGAAAGTTACTGGAAATAATTCACAACCAAAGAGATTTTATTAAATTATAAAGAAGACTAAAAACTAAATTTAGAATATGTTTTACTTCGTTTAATTTAGTGCATCAGGAAACGTTTACACTAAGTCGTAACTAAGGATTGTAGGATAAATTTAAATTAACTTTCATTTCTCCTGTATTTAAAATATTCGTTCAAAGAATCAATTTAAAATAAATTCAGTAAAAATCAATTTTTTTATGACGATTATTACTAAGTTTAAAACAACCCATTTTTATCAGGAAATGTCAGAAGACCATGCTACAACCAAAGTTTACAACAGAGATTAAATAAAGTACCACTCTTCTACGTTTCTTTGAATTATAACAGTAAATTGATTACGTAAAATAATGTAACATGTAGAAAATTCATAACTTCAAGAATTTGATGGTTTTGGGAGAATAATACATAAAAAGTTTTAATATTTTATATTAAATCTCAACATTACACAACTTAATATTAAAAGGTCCATATTTTGAATATTAAACATTACAAAAATAATGAAACTGTCTTGTAATTTAAAGAAATCAAACATATATAATGCCAGTTCAGATTAGAAGCAAATAAATAATAGAAAAGTCTCTAAGCATTTTAATGTAGATTACCGTTCTTCTTTAACTTTCTGATCTTGTCTTCTCTTAGCTTATTTTCTTCATGTAAACTTGCATGATGTATTTACGCCTTCAGTATTGCCTTTTTTCTTTATTTGTGTTATGTTAAATACTAAAACGTTCAAATTTATTATAATTATACCGCTTATGTTAACGATTTTTTTCTGACACATAAAACGTTTTCAATAGCTAACATTTGATTACTACGAATAGAGTAACAATAGTTAATGTCACTAGTTTCTTTTTTATGCTATGTTCTTGTTTTGTGCTTATGCCTAAATTACAAATAAACATTACTTCTGTTTCCGTAACCTAGCTTCAAATATAAATGTTCTTTCTCTATTAAAAACAATTGAAAGTTTAAAGAAGTGGTTGAAACCACGTTTCAGAGAAACTTAGAAATAAAACACGAAGTTAAAAATATTCAGTTTATTAGGATTTGTGTTCTAATAACAAATTAACGATCTTTTTCTTCGATGATATATTTAACAGAATCTCTGAAAACTTTACAATTGTAACTTTGTATCTTGTTTTCTGAGTTTTACGGAAAAGTATGTAGCGTTCAAAGATTCAGTTTCATTACATAATTCCCATAAAATTTCCAACTTTGCCAGCATTTGTTATTTTCCAAGCAGAGCAACAGTAACTTTCAAAGCAACAGACCTTTTGCTGCATTTTAACATATTAGGAAATTTTCTAGCAAAACTTTTATTTTCCAAAATTTTGTGAGGCTAAATACTGGTCTCTCATCATCTTTCTTCATGTGTTTTACGCAAGTCAGTTAAACTTGCGTTATGTCAGCAACATCCTCGTTACTTTTACTTTCAGTCATGTTAATTGTTTACTACGTGACCTCAAGATATAAAGCTGATTGGTTCAAGGAAAGTTGGACACACAATCACAAAAAAAGAAATACAGAAGCTAAAATTCATTCTAAATAAACTATTATGATTCAACAATCCTGCAAGTTAATACACCCCGATAGTGCAAGAATATTGACAGAGTTGAATCACTATAGCACGGAATCTTTAAATGCAAGTTACACCATTCTTAAATATTTATCCAACACATTTTTGTATCGAAAAGTTCATACTTAATTGTATGTCTAACTTCTATTTCCAACTTATTTTATAGCCGTTTGTGTAGAAATCTAATGTGATGCTTATTTTAATAAGATATCAAACAAACAATATTAACACTTTTACTTCTCGTATATATATTACGAGAATTAAAGTGTATTATAGAACACAAATAGATTTGTTTACCTCTCTGGAAATAAAAATAATACAATAAAATAGAAACAATAAATTGTAAATATAATACAGAAGTACTACAATAATAGTGAGTAATAATTTAAGTGAAAATATATTTTTTCTTTCAGAAAAACTAAATATATTTACATAATATTGTCTTAAACAGATATAAAGTACTTAATCTTTTATACATCAACTTTATACATACCGATATTTTAATATAAAAATAAATTATGTTGTTGATTTTGTTTAAGGAGCGAATGGGATATTCTTTTCATCGATTATATTCTTCAGTTAAACATTATGCAATTACAGAAAACAATTAATGACTACATATATTTAAAAATACTTCTTCAATGATTCCTGCTAAAATCTCTTGTAATTTAAAAATACACTGACTTTCTTTCGATATGAATTCGAAATTTGAAGTAGAACATGGTTTCAAATTGAACAAATAATGTATAATGAAATAAAAATGTGATAATAGAGAATGCTCTTAATATTCTAAGTTCATTTCAAACGCATGGGAGAATAATATGTAATAACAGTTACACTGCTTTACGCTGCAAACTTATGAAGTTCATTCTATGTTTCAGTTTTTAATTTCTTGTTAACTGTTGCATAACTTGTGTTAAGATATTTAGTCTTCTAAGTTGAGTTTGTGAGATAAAGTTATATATTTTTTTAATACTGACAGTCAGTTTTATTTGAGTTAATCAAGTTCTTGGTTTTCTCTGCTGTTTTCTAAAACCCCAGTTCAACATCGTACTGATTAGGATATATTGATTGTTTAAATTAAGCTTGAATCATATTAATTTCCACTCTTAGTTATGTAAAATATTTGTCCACTGAATGTAATGTTTGAATAGCTTTTATAATACTTAAATGTGAAAATTAGAAATACTTAAATTAAAAAAAATTGGAAAGCCATTCTGCTCCGTCTATGTTAATTTAATAGCCCATTTTGTTAAGTACATTAAAGTCTTAAATTAGTAATACGTTTCTTAATAACTGGTAATCACTTTCAAAACAATATTTCATTTTTCGTACATAAAAATTATAATACAAATACATTGAACAAAGTAGCTCAAATATATTGAACAAAGTAGCTCGCCAGTACAAATTGTTATAAGCACAATTACCAGGATATCTTTGAGAGGTTTTCTTTTGAAAACTAAAAGGATATTCCGAATTGAATGTTACTTATACATAAACTAATTAATTGTTTTAATATATTATTTTACAGGAGTAATTAAAATATTCTTGTATGTTTCTGTATCTTTTTTCGTATTTAATATCTTTCTTCATATTTTCTATGTAATGTGTTATAACTTTATAGAGAAATTAGTAAAATCACTAGTACATTAATTCTTTCTTATTTCCAAAGAACATTTGAACTATTTTCAGTGATTCAGATTCTTATTTCCCTTTGTAATTAGTAATACTATTCGTTAATAACTATAAGCACATCATATATGCTTTCTCTTGAACACTTAGACTCTGTCCCTCCGTTAAAAGGTGTTTGGCACTAGTAGAGTTGTATTTTTGCACCTGTAAAGTTAAGAGAAACAAAACAGTGGCATAGACAATATTTCTATTAGAAGAAAATATTGTACACATTGTAAACATACACACGCACATATGCGCTTCATTATTTATCTTCAAAGATATTTCGGCCTGATCCTATGGTGTCTAAATACCATAAACGTAATTCAATGTTTAGAACATTATTGGACAAATTCTAGTTTGTTATAATTTTTGTTACGACATACGTTGCACACACTTACCACATTCAAGTTTACATAATATCCAAGTGTACAAGATCTAAATTCAAATGTATTATCCTTTGTAATCTTTAAAAACTTTAAATTATTACGTTGCGTCAGAAGGTAACATATAACAATAAATAATATATCTTCTTGATATTATACGTTTAACGTATCTCAAGATATAAGCGTCCAAGGTTTCCCCAAGCTTTCAGGGTCATAATTGGCTAGCTAAATAGAGACACAAATAACAAATGATTTAATGAAATATCATATCAGAAGTAGAGACGAAGGAATAAAGAAGATGAATTTTCAGTTGATTCTGTGGAGATGTTGCTAACAACAGAGATATATTCATATCGTCTAACAATTTCTCCTTCTCGAATGTGTCCGGACTAAATAAATATACTTACATGTATAGAATCATAAGTGAGATGAGAAATGGCACTCTCAGAAACAAGCAAAATAGCAAGCTTTCGCCTTTGTAGGCGTGCTCACAACACAAAAGATATAAAAATAAGAGTGGAAAAGAAACGAAACTAGCGTAACATATGTATTTCGTACCGCACTAAACTAACTGAAGAAATATTGAGTATATCTCTTGACAATGGGATAGTTTACTCGATCTAGAAGTTTTTTTTTTTAATTTTCACTTGTAAGTTCCTCCAAATTAAGTCACCTTAATTAATATGCGGCTTACAGCATTCGACTTCTGTCCTATTCAGAAATTAATTGCTGTTAATCTAATTTATATTATAATTCTAGGTACATTAGTTTTCTCATTGGATCTTGAACAATTTTATCACATTCTTACAAGATTCTACTACATCTTTGTCATTAATAAAATGATATGAAATGTATTTTTAGCGTAGAAATATATGCCATTATAACCGTTAGGAAAATTTTATTCTGGGCTATACTTTTTAGGAACTAATTCAGTACATAACACATGCAGAGCTAAGGAACACCTTGGACACTGCTCTTGACATAATAAAAAAAACGTTCTCGGATTTTGTTTGGCATTTCAAAAGTTTGTCTACGCCACTGAGCACAAGTGCTATTTATTATTTGCACCTTTTTTTGGAAATGATGTGTTAAGAAGTAGATCTTTTTTAAAAAAAATGGCACTGTAATGCTAATAGTAGAAGTAGCCACCACTTGAGTAAGTCGAGGTTTATGGTGGCATCTGACCCCAGGGGTTCTCCCCCTACAGAAACGCTTCCAAGTAACAGTTCCTGTCCTTCAGGAAGTGCTGATGCCATACTAGCCCTTGTGAACGCTGGTGCCAATGTGGAAGCTGACGACAAGGATGGACTAACAGGTGAGTAATCATCTCATTTCTCTCTTTCTCTGCTCCTCTATTTAAGGGTTGTAGCTTTCCAGTTTCTTTTAGAAATATTTCTACGGGGACATTTTTCCTTTTAGAAATATCTATACGGGGACATTTTTCCTTTTAAATTTCTGGAGGATTAGTCAGTAATATCTGTACTTGGTTTAATGTACTAGCTAGAAGTGTATAATTACTAGTGTGTAAAAACCTTCTGGTGAGAGGTTAGATTTTTGTACTCCAGATAAATCCTTGAAAGAAGCGCACACAATCTACGATTATTTAAAGTTTTAAACGCTTTTCGAACGAGCAGAAAAATAGAATTCTCATATATAGACAAATAATAAATTGCAAACATTTGGGATTACTATCTGAAATTTCTAAGAAAACACAAAACATATATATAGACAGGTTACCCAACAACAGTTGACAAAAGCTTTGACTCTATTGTGTTAATCTTATGTAGATAGTAAAAGGCACAAGTAAAGTTTAACACAATATTAAAAGCAGTATAAACGGGAATCAACGGGAATTTAGTGTGGACTGAAGCTCCGATAGATTTACATTTATGGAGTCACTAGATGGCAAAATTTGAGAGTAAATAAACATAGCGACGACCTTCTTGGTGATTGTGATAAATACTGGCGTAACTAAGGGACCCGCAGTGATAGGGTTATGGGACTTCGGTTCGCGGGGGGTCTACTTACAAGATCTAGTTTCGAAGCTTATAGATCGTAACTTGTGAGGTGATTTTCTTTATTTTTGTCGCACGGAGCGGGGATGGGAGCCACGCGCCGTTAGTTTTGCTACATTAGTTGAGTTTAGAATGGAGATATATTGAATTAAATATATTGAATACTTTTGGTATACGTTAATTCAAATATTACTTCGTATTTCGATTTGTATTCGGAACTTATACATGAGTCCAACTCATACATTATTTAATCGTGGGTAGAAAGCAGTCAAACAAACCAATTTGATCTAATGATTATCTTTTCACACTTACTGACAACGTTTCGAAATATGTTCACCTCATTATCTTATCAGTGAAGAACGCCAACAAATAATGCTTATTCTAGAAATTAGATACGAAACAGCTCATAATCACAAATATGTGACAATGGTCCCAACCGCATCCATCTTGTTCACAATGTTTATATCACCAATTTCTCAAAAAGTATTTCTTTTACTTGCAATATTTTATCAATATCATTACATTTCGTATAAATTATTTTATTTATCCCCGATCTGCCACATACAGATATCTTCGTAACTCGGAAAATATTCTCTCTATAATTTTCTGTCCATTCCGTGCTATTGAAAGTAATGTTACGCTTATCCTTCTGCCTTATTTAATATTCATGTAATCGTCTAGAAAGAACTTAATTAAGTATATTGTTAAAGGAAATAGATTATTCGAGTTTAACGTTATGTACCTTTTATTTTAATAAAGTCTTCCAATTAATTCAGCAATTTATGCGTCGACATTCTCAGGACTGGAAGGTGTGTTAATTTTTTCCTTTTTTGCTCGTGGTTTTCTAGTGAAGTTGTCGCTCTTCCAGCACATGGAGCAAATACACTTAACACTCTTAATTGATGTAGAAAGATTAGTGTGTTCTTATATTTATCAGGAAAATAGATAACGGAGATATAAACACGATTCCAAATTTACAATTTCTTTGATTTTTATTTAAACGAGGATTTAAATAATAAAAAAATGTACAGTTTTGCGAAAATTCTCAACACTGTCAATTTTTCAATACTCTTCATACTGAGTTGGATCTGTATCGTTTTGAATTCTTAACTAATGTATATTTAAAC